>KL660825.1:0-22201 GCA_000732775.1 Stachybotrys chlorohalonatus IBT 40285
GGCCGGACCGGGGGGTGGCCGTTACTACCCACACTGACTTAGCCATTGGCTGAATCAAATTTCGTCGGCTTAAGCTCGCATCTTGCTTGGAGGACTTTGGAAATACTTTCAGCATCTCTGCCTAAATGTCGAATTGCTGACTTATTCGTGCAAAGAATGCCTGATTACACGGTCACATACTCGTGCAGCACCCAATAGCCGCACATTTTGCCAAGCAATGTGGGAGCTATATTCTATTCTAAGATCCCGGATGCCAATTAGCCACCTAACGCTAGATCTCAGCGCAATGTCTCTCAGCAATTGTGAGGTGCTACTTTGAAAACCTCAGTTTCAATGATGAGGAGAGTGATGGCGATAGCGACCTACAATGTAGAGGAGGCACGGACCTGTTCCTGATACCATCAACCCTCTGTCGCATACTCGACATGACTGGATCGATGGTCGCCAAGTCCGAAAGCGTTCCCCCCTGATCATTATGCAGCTCCTTGGAGTCTTCGAACCGTATTCCCCAGGAGCGCTTGCTCCGGTCGACGTAGTTGCATCTGCAATTATGCATCGGCATTTACGTGGCTTTTTTTCCTTTGTCGGCTGCCGCTTCTCTTGAACAAGCGATTGCGCTTACATTGTTTGGTTTATGAGCCGTGGTTGTCTGCGTACACAGGCTCTTGGGATTCACAAATCACTCAACTAACGTTCCATGTTCTGCAACATACAAGAAGCTAATGGTCATAAAATACTCTGTCAGTTACGGCGACTCCCTACAGGGCATAGCTCATCCAGAAAGAAAAATGGGCAGTCTGCATTGATAGAGCAACTTGATCAATTTAGGCTCGAATGACGAGGGCGGCTAGGCTAGTAAGATTATGTATCAACAGAGAGTATAGCACTTGATTTCGCTTCTTTACTCTGCAATTACACGTTCTCATGACTAAAATAGCACTTTTGCAGGATATTCCAGGGACTGGCATTCGTGCAAGTTACGGCAAGTCTCCAAATCGATACTGCGCCCAGCCAAGGCTCCCCTCTTGTAACGTCCATAACTGCTTCCCGAGATCATCACCTGCTGCCCCTACAGCAATGTGAACAGGCATCAAATGGTCCATTGTCGGATGTGCCTGTCTCGCATCTGGTCTTCCGCATACCGCAGTCATCAGTGCGTCTCGTTCCGCCGGGTCTGCCTCGACAGCCTCCTTCAGCGCCACGTCGAAACTGACGGTATAGGGGAGAGGCTGCTTGTTGCCTGCGAACAGCTGCCCCAGGTCTCTGAGGTTGTGTACCGACATGCCTGCACAGATGATGACAATGTTCTGGTCGCGCAGCGCGGCGACTGCGCGGCCGAGAGCGATGTGTGCTGCGGGAGACTCGTTCTTGAAGAGGGAGACCTGGACGAGAGGCACGTTCAAGGGATTCGTTTGTGGGTTGAAGGCTATCATCTCCGGTGAATAAGAGGCGCTAACTGGACTGTGCTTTCACGTACCAACGCTGAATCCGGACCAGACTCCATGGTCGAGCCCTCGCTTCATGCCTCGAGATCTGATTCCGGCTTCTGAGAGCATGCCTATGATCCTTTGAGCCAAATCAGGATCTCCTACACTGGGATACTGAGCGTCATAGTAGTGGGGAGGAAATCCGTAGAAGCTGTCGCGCGGTTAACTCGGCCCTTCTGTACGTATTGTCAGTGGCAGAGGGCAGTACTCGTAGATGAGGTCAGTGAAGATTGCATTATTCACAAAAATCTCATCCTCTTTTCCTTCCCAGTGAGCCGAGAACACCACTATGGCCTTGGGCTTGATCTTCTGCGTGATCTCTAAGCCGATCCTCTGCAAAATAGGATAGACATCGTGCTCGGTATCATACTGGACAGTAGGCTACTCAATGTTAGCACCAAGATCATTCCAGACATGTCACGAGGAGAAGGTTTATCCCACCCCTCCATGGCTCAAAAAATAAACTGGTGTCTTCCCAGCAAGAGCTTTCGTGTCCGTGGATGTATTGTGTAAAGTCATGTTGACAGCTTGGAATCCCTGAGTTGAGATGATGGACTTGAGGTGGGGAGCTGCGATGAAGGCCGCAATGCCTGCAAGGACGGAAAGGGCAGTTATTTCGCGATACGATTGCAAGAATTCCATGATACGGCTTTGCCAGTCCTGGGGTTGGGGGACCTCATGGCAACTGTGTGTAAGTCTGCGCCGCCTGGTTTTGTAGTGGTGCAATTGTGGTCTTGCCAAGAATTAGTCATCGTCAACGGCATCACGAAACGTTATCAGTTTGCTAGCGAGTGGAGATGGCTTGTCTCATTGTCTTATTCTTGAGACCAATGAGCGGAAGCTGGGGAAGGGTTAGGATATGGATATCAATTCTGAGAGGCAGTAGGACAGGTTCCCTTTCAGGGTGTTGGATAAGTAGTTCGGGAGAACGAGCATGACCAATTGGGATATGGATGAATAGATTGAACCTCTACACTACATGACACTGGCGGCCCTGTTAGCGGAAACATGAGCGTCTTCCAAGATGGAGCATATGCAGAGAAAGGCTACTCGCAATTCGTACTCAATTGTCTCCTAGCTCCAGAATTAGATGCGGTCATTGGAGTTGTGGTGATGCTCCAGGTAAGGGGGTTGCGAGGGTTGGGCTCTGGAATATGTTTAGCTAAGCATATTTGCTGATCGTTGCCGGGTCAGAGAAGCACTAAATTCAACACCAAAATTTGGGCAGGCAGGTAGGTACCCGAACCACGTGAAGGTTCCTCCAACCTTCAACCAACGCCATCCAACATCCAACAACGCACCTCTCCCAACATGGCGCCCCTCATCCTCCACAACGTCCCCGATGAAGAATGTTACATTGGCGACGATGGCATAAAGCGTCCTTACGCCATGATCTTCAACCAGTACGTCGCTACAGGCAAACGCCTGCCAGGGGCGGTACCTCAGCAGGGGAGGCTAACGAAAGCTGTTATAGACAAGATGGCCACACCGGATCGCTGCGCTCGCGTCGGGGCGTCGCGGAGACGGGGTCCTTTGGCAAGTCGACTCGGCGATCGCGCTCTCGCACCGGGACAACCCCCCGCGTCCGGGAGAACCCCACGCTGGCCGCGGCCGACAAGCTCTTCGGCGACTGGGTAGCGAACCAGGCAACCACGTCCACGGCGCCGACAGTACAGCGCAAGTCTAGCAACCTGATGCAGGAGGAACCGGTCGTCACCCAGGTCAGCGCCAAGTCCTCGCCTATGGAGGTCATCCTCCGCGGCTACCGCTCGTCGCTGCAGCAGTACGCCGCCATCGCACACTACGAGTCCCTCGCTGGCGTCGTCCTCGAGGATTACCCGCGCGATGCCCCGGCGAACCAACGACGGTATAAGTCGGAGCTGCGCGACCCCGCGTACACCCGCCGCAGGAACCTCACGCCGGAGCAGAGGGCGCTTGTCAATCGGGCGGATGGTGGGGAGCACTGGATCAAGGTCACATTTGAGACCACCGAGGCGGGCGAGACGGCTCTGTTTGCGAGCCCACAGCGTGTCTTGGGCCACATGGTGTATGCAGAGGCGTACAGGGGTATCCCGCCCGTGTCAGACGAGCCCTGTCCGGATGACAGCCTGCTCGAGGGCGAGCACCAGCGGTCAAAGAGTGTCCCGGCTGCGCTGGGCACACCCAAGCGGAAGAGCGGGGGCACGCTCCCCAGCTCCTTCAGCAGTCGTCTGCTCGATCTCTCACCCACCAACTCCCGCACATCCAGCCACACCATCGATTCAGGCACTCTATCAGCATCCCACGACTCCAGCGCCACAATCACGCAAACAGCTCCGCTAGCCGGAACCACCACGGGCATCGAGCTCACCGACATTGCCCCCCAGGACGATATCTTCTGCAGACGCATCCCCACCGCCAAGCGGGCACGCCTTTTGCCCGCCGAGCAGGCCCTGCTCCCACAGCAATCCGTCCTGCAGCGCGTGGTCAACGCCATCCCCTTTGTCAAGTGGTTCGGCGGGAGCATGATTGGCAACGAAGTCCCCCGCACCGAAACGGGCGAGTTTGACTGGAACCGCGCCAGCCTGTACTGGAAACTCGTCTGGTGGCTGGATGCTACCTTTGGTCTCTTCAGTGGCGATGTGTGCAGCGCTGATAAGGACGACTAGCAGTCGCGTCCGCATCGCGTGAATCCCATACGCCCAGTAGAATCATACGGGGGACGAACACAATACGGCAGTCGAACAATCTGAACAGCAGCAGGGAGGGCAAGGACAGGGATGAGGCGTTTCTGGTGTTTTTAGAATGGTTATGGTGACATTTACCACAAGGCGCCCCAGACGGGGTGGGCATGAAAAGACGGCTTGCATTACGCATTGCTCGGATTATCCTAATGAATCTGTACATTATAGCCGCTAATGTATACAAGCACAAGTTTATTGACAGTTCGCTGTCTGAATGTAAAGGGTATTATGCGCGGAAGCGACAACTCTATAAAACAAGCACTCCACAACGTCTCATCCCCTGTGGTATCATCCAAGCATTCGGTGGGCTTTCACTAGCTACTCCATCTCGTCTCTGGTGTCTCGTCGCCGTTGTAGTCCGCGGGCTCTCCTATCCGGTCAGATGCCCGCGATTTTGCTCTGGAATCAGCACGAGCCCAGGGATCGTCATGCCGCTGCTCGTTCTCGTCCTCGTCCTCGTCCTCGCGCACGTCCCTTTCGTGCTGTTCCTCTTTCGGAGTCTCGGGAGGGTCAATGGTTCCCCCAAGGGACTCAAACGTCACGTCCGTCGGGATCGGACGGATAGGCTGCGGGGAAAAGGGGCGGGCGTTACGCGGCCTGTTGAAGTCGGCCGAGAAGACACTGTCCGTATCTCCTCCGCCGCCTCGGTACTCGGATGCCACCGCGGCGAGCGACTGATAGCGCTCCGTGTCTACGAGCAGGCTGTCGCTCCTACCGTGGCCTCCTGTCCGGGACACGTCTGACGCGGAATCGGCCAGGATGCTTTTGGGCGGCAGGATGGAGAATAGCTTGGCCGTGTCGGCGCTGGAGCCCGCGCCGCCGATGTGGGTGCTGACCTCATCTACGGCGAAGAGGTCCTGGCCCTTCTCCAGT
Organism: Stachybotrys chlorohalonatus IBT 40285; assembly: GCA_000732775.1. Lineage (NCBI taxonomy): Eukaryota > Fungi > Ascomycota > Sordariomycetes > Hypocreales > Stachybotryaceae > Stachybotrys > Stachybotrys chlorohalonatus. The sequence goes on from KL660825.1 coordinate 5,084, forward strand.
AGGTCATCGAGACCGCCGCCGCTCCAGCCTTTTCTCGCCAGACTCTCGAATATGTCCACCTCGGCACGAACAAGACTACAGCTTGCGTCCACGATTCGCGAGCTCGTCTCCTGGCTCTCCCTCAGCATGGTGGTGGCGTGGTTGGCGTGCAGCGTCGTCAGCCCGTCCAGCTTATTCGTCAGCTCGACCAAGTGCGCGCGGAACCGTCCGACGTCGCGGCGCTTCTGCTTGTGCAGCTTCAGCCCTTCCTTCTCGAGGCGCTTGATCTCCCTGCTCTGCGCCTTGATGCGTTGCTGGTACGTCTCCTCCTCGTCATCTATGACGGTCTGCCACTTGTCCAGGTCGTGCAGCAGGGGCACCTCGAAGGAGCGGTAGACGGTCTCGGAGAGGATCTGCTGGTGGTTGGCGATGAGTTGGTGCACGCCGGACGCGGACATGAGCATATCGGCGGTGCAGGCGCCCTTGGCCGTGAAGCTGATGCTCATGCTAGCGGCGGCAGCGGGTGGGCCGATGGGCTCAGCGCGCGCTTCCTTGAGGCGCGCGCATGATTCGAGCGCTGAGCCGAAGGCGGACGCGGCCGTCGATAGCGAGGCGAGGGCGAGGCGGTAGGCCTTGGCGGAGGCGAGCAGGTCCGAGTAGGCCTCCTGGGAGCGCTCGAGGTCGGCACGGGTAAGGACTGCGTGGGCGGGCCGCGGCGCGGGAGGCAACGGCAGGTCGAACTGCGAAATGGGGAGAGCGGTGGAGGTGACGGAGTAGACGGGGGAGCCGGGGACGGCCGGGAGCTGCGACAGCGTCGGCGAGGGTGGCCGGGATGCCTGAGGCGTCGCCATGTCGTTGAGACAGTGAAGTTGACGAGCGGGCGTGTTAGCGATGGAGAGTTCCTAGAGGCAGTAAAGTAAACAGAGAGGCCTCGATAGGCGGGGGGGAGCATCCACTGCAATCTCCCAGGTTAAAGCACCCGACAGCTTCACTCGGGAGACGTATCCAAGGAACCAAACGGCAGCCTGCAGAGATAATGGGCCAAGAAACTAAATGACCACGGGATCCAGGGATTGGCCACGAGAGGAGGCACGAAAAGATTCGGGATCATCACCCGAAGTGGTCCCCTGATAAGGAGACGCATGCACGCATGCAGCAGCATCTGGGCATGTGGTGAGCTTGATGCTGCATGGGGTAGGCGGTCTGCTGTCGAAGCCGGCAGAACCCTAGTTTAGCGCATTTCGTCAGACCGTTCTGAGTTACCCTAGGGTCGATCTATCTTTCGCTCAACACCAAATCGCAAAAGCACTGTCGTTCACGAAAGCAGGTTTGCAGCAAAATATTGGTAAAATACATAGAAGCAGGCGCTAATAGTAAAACAACATTCAACATCATTGTCCTCTAGTCAGAGCCAAGTTGCTCTTGGAGGAAAGCCTCAACATCCTCAAGCTCGTCTTCGCACGTTTCATGACCTACACCTCTGTGGCACCGGTCCATTAGCCACTACACATCGCACACGTGGCAAGCTCATGTCAAAAACTTACGGGTACACTTCCCAGGACGGTGAGAAACCCATGCGCCTCAAATCTTCAAAACTCTGCTTGCCTAGCCCGACAGGAACCATCCGGTCGTCGATGCCGTGGCCCATCAAGATGGGTATCTGCCGGTTAGGGTTCTCTTCCGGGAGTAGACTTTCGAAGTCCTTATATCGCACCAACCAAGACGACAGGGAGACGATACCCCCGAGTTTGTGGTCGCCTGTGAGAGCGGCTAGGATGGAGATGGCAGCGCCTTGCGAGAAGCCGACGAGGACGATACGTTCCGACGGAGTACCGGATTCAATCTCCGCCTGGATGAGTCTCTGGATGTAACCCTTGCTGACCTCGATGCCATCCACGTCTTCATTCTCTCGAATCGACTCGCTCGAACCGTCGAAGTACAGGATGTCAAACCACGCCTGTCGCGTGGCTCCCTGGCCCTAAGCTGCATCAGTGCCCTGAGCATCACCGCTCTGAAATCGATAAGTGTATACGTACCACGGTAAGCGGTCGAACGGGAGCGTCAGGTAAGATAAACTTGACGTGGTCCATCGTCCCGTTCAGGCGCCAGTGCTCAACGTGCTTGGCCCACGTGTGGCAGCTCTCAGCAAGGCCATGGACAATGATGACCGTGGCGGTGTGTTCGCCGATCGCGTTGAGAACCAGAGGCTCGCTTGAGGTGACCATGGTCGGACGTTTGAATAGGAACAATATTGGTAAGATCTCGACCTAGATCCAGCCTTCTGATAAGGGGCAAAATTAAATGCAAGTCGATCAAGGAGGGTGAAAATATGATTAGATGTCGGGAAGAATGTCTGAGTGCCACGCCTTTCAGGATGCTCGTTTGTAGGAAGTGTAAGAGGGGCCTGTGAGACATACAGCCCACGCCAAGTACACTGAACTCAGCGACATGACCATTTGTTCCTACGTGGATTCGCATGACCCTTACTGAGCTATCTATCCGCCAAACAAAGGACCGAAAGGGTAGCTTGAGCTTTGCTCAAAACGAATTATTGAAGGACACCACTCATATCGCTCCAGTCCAGCTGCCTCATTCTAACAGGCTTCAAACAAGCAACAGCCATAAGGCTACATCAAAGGCTCGAAAGCCATCAGGTGGCGCGGATGTATTACAGGATATGGACTTCAGTTTTACAAACCGCCGTATCTCATCTCTCATCCTGCAAGTTCCTGGTGTTCTTCACACAGCAGTAAATACAGCGCTCATTATTTCAATCATGACAAGTCACCGCGTCCTCGCGCCTTGCAGATAAGCCACGCGTTCCGGATGCAACAACTGCCTAATTTGCTTCGAGCGGAAGCCTGCTCTTTCGTCGCGTCCCTCTCGGCACAACTGGGTACAGCGCCACGAGCAGGTCCGATAACGAAAAGGCAATAGGGTGCTCGTGGTGATGGTGGGTTGAAGAGACAAAAGCGCCATTGTCGATGGTTTGTTGTTGTGGTCTATGAGATGGACCTTTGTGTCATATAGGATGTCCCACTCTATCCATTCGAATGCAGGCACGACTAGCATGGTTTTGCAATGGGAGCAAGCGAGCTCGCCAGACACTTTCTTGTCCGCTGCACGGTCGAGTAATGGTCGTAGATGTGCCAGCTCTTCAGGCAGATAGGATGCCAAGAGTGCGAGTTCGGAACTGCGGCAGCAGCTACGAAGGGCCAATTCAACAAGTGAAGGGACGGCGATCGCCTTCGAGCCTGTCGAGATGTTGAGGTTAGCGAAGGGCGCCTCGGAGTGAGGACTATCGGCTTCCTCCAACGGCAACTTATCCCCGAAAGGGTTGAGGGAGAATTTCGACAAGACGGCCCCGGTAGAGGTGGAGATTTGAAAAGGAGAGCGGCTATAATAATGCGGCATATAGGGCGGTACGGGAAGCGTAGCGAGTGGATTGTTTGGATCCTGGATTAATGTATAGATGCAGCCATGGTCGAACAACTCAGTGGGCGCCTTTTCTGGCTGTATATATGGGTTTGGATAAAGGCTCAGAAGACGCAGAAAGGGCAACTCCATCATGTCTAGAAACTCGCTGGGAAGATAGCGAAGCTCATTCTGAGACACATTGAGCTCTCGGAGATTGCGCAGTTTAGCGATGCACGGGGGAAGCTCCTTGAGTTTATTTGCCCGCAATGAGAGCACGGTGATGCAACTGATGTCGCAGATTGGCGTAGGGATCCGCGTGAGGAGGTTGTTGGCTAGATAAAGCTTGAGATCCGGCTCTTTTGGGCCAAGCTTGAAATCAACCTGTGGGAAGTGGGTTGACTGCGTGATCATCTCAATGGTTTTTTCGGATATCTCCTCCAAGCCCATCGACCAGGCATCGATCGTATCGGTTTTATGGTCGAGATAATCCCGTATTTTATCACGTAGTGCCAACTCGGTCGAAGATATCTGCGGTCGACGATCCAGCTGTAAACGCGTCCGTACGGGAACCTCGACGTTTTCGAAGACATCGCTCTCAGTCCCGTCACTGCCTAGGAACACACCGCTGTCGACCTGTCGAGAGAACTCTCGTTTGGGATGGGGGCCAATGGCCGGGCCTGGGCATTCGCCAAGGGCAGAGTCGTTGGAGGCCGGGTGCTGCTGGAACCAGGAGCCAATGTACCGTTTCTTGCGCCGACCCTCCACGTAGTTATCGAGGCCCGGGTCATCGTCACTGGAGAAAACCGCTGGATCGCTAGAATTGAAGGTGGAAGATGCGCCGCCGGCGATCTGTGCACGTGCGCGTTTCCGCGAGGAGTTGCCGAAGCTTTGCGACTGCTCGTCCCACGAGATGGCGGGGAGGGGCGGTAGTGTTGGCTCTTCTGACATATTTGACAATAAGGCGATACGAGAAGTAATTATCACGATAAAATAAGCGCGGGCAATCGACCAACGAGCGATGGCCGAGAAGGCTCAATACAAACAAATGATGGTGGGTAAGACGCGAGGAACGCGATCAGTGACGTTTGTGAGCCACTAAACGCCAGGGTCTTGCGGACCCCACCTCACGTTCTAGGCGCGTTGTATTTCCTCAACTATCACGTGCCTGGAGTTACAACCCCATGCGTGGTATTCTATAGAATCAACCAGAGGACCGTCGAGTCTATTCTGAACACAGCCGCGCTCAACATCATGTTTACAGTTTAACGGCTTCTCACGCTGACGGCTTCGTCGAATGCGTGGCGTGGCATCAATGCCCCACCTCCTCATTACAACAAAAGCTTTTGGGTATGAACTTCATCATGCACATCTTCAATCCCAATCCTCGTCGTCGTCGTCGTCGTCTATGTTTCGTGATTTGCCAGCGGTGCCGGTCTTGATTCCTCCATTCACCAACCGCTCGTCCTCCGCATCCTCAGCAGCCCGTCTCCGCTTGATCACCCGCATGTCTGAGTCGGGGACCGCCCCAACCTCGACGAGAAGGTCGTCAATGTGTCGCATGTTCGTCCTCACTCCGCCGAGCAAGGCGAGCGTCACAACTTGCTTGGCGAGATCGCCGTTCTTGTACACCAAGATCGTCGGGCAGTTGCGGTCGGGGTAGTTTTCTATTGCCTGGCCTGCGCGCATCTCGCAGAACTTGATGTCTCCGTACTCGGCGGCAGCCTGTCTCCAAAGCTCCGACAGCACTCTGGACTCCACGTTGGTGCCCACCGAGGAAATCAGGTTCACAAAGACAGGCTCGTTTTTGGAGGCATCGGTGACTTCGCGTTGATACTCGGGCTTGGCAAGCGGGTAAACGCTACCGTGTACAGCTTTCTTCTGTAATGCGCTGATCTCCGCCATGCGCTTTTGCCTGTATAGCTCCAAGAATGCCTCATCTTCGTCGTCCTCAAGCTCGTCCAGCTCGTCCAACTCCTTCCCCTCAAGTCGGTTTTCATGCGCTAGTCTTCGGCCTTCGAGAATCGCTTCTTCAATCATAGGCGTCGGGCTCGGTGGTTTCTCCGGTATGACCCCATGTTTCCTCAAAATATCGTTCCTTTGACATGGTGAGTCTCGGCCATAATATTTTGGAGGGGCTGGAGGGGTAGCTACCATTCTGTGTCTGCATTGGGATCGTCGATTGGCACTGCAATCCTTTGTTCGTTCGGCGCTGCCATGTCGATGTAAAGCTTTTGGGTATCGTCGCGCCCTCTCACATCACCTTACAGAGATCGCAAGGCATGTAGCATGCAAGAATCGAAGATTGCGAGTAGGAGACAAAGGTCACCGTTTGATGTAATAATATCGAGGGGTGCCTGCGTCCATGCACAAGCACTGACGTTAGCGGCTACGTATTGGCATAGCTCTGCACAACTTTATTACCAGGGTCCTTATGCAACCCCACCTCCCATCGTAGGTACGTAGGTGACTCTTTGGCCGGACCCACCCAGAACCAATCAAAATAGTCATGTTGGCCATCACGTGAGTGTGTGCGAGCAAACCCTAGGCCGCTAAGCTGTTTGGGGCGAATTTTCCAAGCTAGAGGCAAACCCCCTCAAGGCCACCGAACTTTTACTCGTTTACCTCCTCACGCATCTTGCGAGCCTCAGATCTGCCTACAGAATCCGTCAATTTTTCCAACCTCGCAAGATCTCAAACGCAACTTCACCTCGACTCAACAACAAGTCAAGATGGTAAGCGACGATTCGCCCTCTCTCCCCTTCCTGGACCGATGAAATTCGATGCGAAATATTCCGAGTCTCGAGTCACGAAAGAGGTGGACAATTTATCAGGTTTGGTGGCAACACCTGGAAACCAAGCTCGACAATTGGGGCCTTGATATTGCGATGCGGTCGCTGGTCTATGATGCAACAGCATTTGCTGACCCTTCCCCCTTAGGTTCTCGCTGTTGATCTCCTGAACCCGGCCCCTGCCGCCGAGGCCAAGAAGCACAAGCTCAAGGTACGAATTCGATTTTCTTTCGGCGGTCGAATCGACGGAACCATCTAACGCAACGTACAGACCCTCGTCCCCGGACCCCGATCCTTCTTCATGGATGTCAAGTGCCCCGGATGCTTCACCATCACCACCGTCTTCTCGCACGCCCAGACCGTCGTCATCTGCCAGGGATGCACCACTGTCCTATGCCAGCCCACCGGTGGCAAGGCCCGTCTGACCGAGGGCTGCTCTTTCCGAAGAAAGTAGATTGTTGATGCAATTTTCTTTGGGTATTCATGACACTCACGGTTCATCAAATGGTGGTCATCTCGGTTCTGCAAAACGAAAGCAAGAAAAAACGCATTACAATCAATCCTCGACATGGGCGGATTAGGGCGCATAGACAAATTACCGCTTACGGGCACAATCTTATCTCTCTCATTTGCAGATAGAAGATGGAACACCCAGAACAGGGGCGTTTGGGGTCTCCGGATATCTCGCATGGCACATCTTTGTTGATTTTTTCTTCCGTCATTTTCCCGATCGTACGCCTTGTACCAATGACTTGTTCTTTGGGGGGCAGGAACACAAAAGCACTTCATGGGTGGATAGCTGGAGAAAGCCTTTCACATGAGCGTTTGGGCTGGTTGGGCCAGCTAGACGTGAGGACGTGGGACCGCTGCTTGAGGATCGCTTCATACCCGAAGTGCAGTGGGTAGTAGGGACAGTCACTGTGCTTTGCGAATTCCAATGGTTTCCACGACCCGCGGTCCCACGTTTTTTTGGTTTCGTGATGGTATGCCCTGTGACTTCCCCAGACCTGTAAGCCATGCATCCCCAGACTGAAGTGACAGCACCATGTATGACCTATGTAGCCGGTGCATCTGTCCTCCTCGTGGCCTAATATTAGAGAATCTACTCGTCACAGATTGACACTAGTGTGGGTTTTTACGACGTGTCCTGTATATATGCAGCAGGGGAATTACCTCTTGCTTCTAATCACTATAGCGGTCAAGCTCTTGGGACAAATATGCTAACAACTTGGGTACGAACACTGTCTTTCTGCATTCCTACAAGCAGAGGTTGCATATATTCGTTCTAGGCCAAGTCCAAAGCATTTGAATAGACCATCTAGTCATTCACCTTAAACTGGTAGGTTTGCTTTGACTTTTTCCGGTGTTCAGCCTGGCTCTCTTCATTGGAATCATTGTGAGTCCAGGGTAAGCTCTGCTTATGTCCCGACCCTGACTCAGCGGGCTCTCAACGCGAAACAATCGCGCATTAACGCGTTAAAACGCCAACCTTGATCATTGACCCTTGCCCCACAATTCGGCGCCTTGAGTTTGTACCCCAGCCACGGCCTTTGTTCGCTTCCATTCTTTCTCCCATCACTTACGACATCCCACGTTTGCGTTCTACAACCCTTGTCTTAAACATCTGCTTGCACTAATCAAGCACAATCTCCCCTCTACCTTCGTTTTATACAGCTTCCCCTCTTTCCACTTTGACTTTGGTATTTCGAGGTGCTTCTTTGCATGTGATTGTGGATAACGAGGCTGCGTCAACTTCCTTCGTTGGACATATCGTGCGGCGGGGATAAGAGGCGACTCAATTTCCGCAGCGCAGGTTTTTCGAGCCGAACAGTTCAGCTTCATCACAATCTTGATTGCATCCGACAAGTACGCAGCATGTCTACTCAACGAACCAAGCGTCCCTTTGCAGGCGCTGCAGCAGACCCCTCGCAACGCCAGATTACATCCTTCTTCTCCTCAGTCTCGGCCGCCAGCGCCTCGGCAGCTCTCGGCCCCCCTCTTCAGCCGGAACTGCCACCCAATGTTCAGTCCAACCTTCTCAGCGTCGGCATGCGCGTGCGCAAGTCGGTTCCCGAGGGCTACAAGACTGGCACCACAAGCGCATTCAAGCTCTGGACGGACAGAAGTGTTCCCTCATCCACCACGCGGCCATCTTCGTTGACGACGAGGCGGGTCTCGCGCGAACTGCTTCCATTCTGTGGCATCAACAAGGTTGGCGGATTAGACACCCAGCCAGAGTTTCAAGACGACGAGGATGACAATGTTCCACCACTGGATACTCTCCCAGAGCTTACGATGTCGCAAGAGAGCACTCACAGCACCGATAACATTGAAAGCTCCCGCAAGCGACTCCTTGACGAAGAGGATGAAGCTGTGCCCATAGCATGGCACCATCCGAAGCGGCTGGATGGAGATCCCGGCGCTCTCAGCCTGACACCAAGCCCTTTACGCAACTCGCGTCTCATAGCAGTCCCACGGTCACGGGTTCGCAAGTCTGTCTCCTCCAAGGATCAGGAAAACATGGCTGTCGATGAAGACTTTGACGAAGCAGAATTTCTTGTTTTCAGCGATGGTCCCGAGGAGGTAGATATGCTGGAATGAATTTCTTGTGATCACTCACATGTTTTAGCTGTGCGACGATTATCTGACAGCGGCGGTTGGATGTATATGTATGTTATGTTTAAGCATTGGATTATTGGCGAGGTGTTTGGCGTTCCTCAGTACTTGCATGGGTCCCGAAGGGCCTGTGTACTGAAGAATTATGGGAGGCACACCAGTCTTGATTTACGGGGTTTTGTGTTCCACACCGCACGGCTATCTATTTATTCACTTTTGGTGGTGAAATGGCATTCAGCATGTTATGTAGCCTCGCTTTCGATAGCAACAATGCCTATTTTGTCACTTGGCGTCGCTACGCCGTCGGCGGCGCCCCTGGCAAGAAAGCTACTTGACAAAATGCATCGCTGCTCACATCGGCATGGTTGATATATTCCCACCATACCCTGGCAACCTCTCAAATACTTCATTAAGATCGAGTCACTACATGTTTACCACAGACTTGCCATCACGGCTATGGTCAAGTTTGAAGAGTTTAAACCCCCATATCTCAAATTAATGCAATTAAGATCTGGGTACCGATTTGCTTATGATCACGAGCCACGTGTTCGGTAGAAGAGGAATGTTTGGCTACAAGTATCCGAAGACTTTGGGGTAAACCATCAACTGAGCGACTGCAAACTGCAATATTTCCCCTAACAAGATGAAAGGGGGGAAAGGATGGACTAGGTGACAGCTCGGCAAGAGTATACGGACCGAACGAATCATCGCTCCATGGACATCAACTGGAACGTGGTTTAGATCATGCACGAGCATAGTTCTAGGCTGACATGTGGTTCTGTCTGGATGCCACGCCTGTAACCCCTATCCGCGAATTCTTCTACCGACATCCTGCTTAGGTTCCCGCCAACCACCTAGAAGACTGGTTGGTCGCTGGCAACGACAGAGATGCTTAAAAGCAGGGGCCTCTTTTATAATTATTTACTCGTATTTGGAACACGCGGTCTGGAAAGTTGGGAAAGAGCTCGACGTATTTGATAACCGAAGCTTTGCTGGTTACTGGCATCTCTGTGACCACGACGGCATCACAATACAGCATCACTTACGTCAATGCATCCCATCTTCAGTACTGATCCGCTCTTATATACGCTTCGCTCTGTTCCTCTTCGCAAACGATTGCTGGTCACGCCTGTACACGATAGCCTGGCTGGATATCAGCACTTCAAACGAAGTTCCAACCGGGGATTCTCCTTTGTTTGGTGACCTAGAAACCAATTATCTCAAAGAGAATCATCTTTGCAAAGTCTTATACTCTGAGCAGGAACTCCTTAGGATTTTGTCCCCAACAGTCTGGGGACAAAGATGCCGTGTATGCAGGCAATCCCACGTGAACAGTTATTGAAGCCGACAGATGCTCCTTTGCGAAACCGTAATTCTCTATTCATTGCGATTGGAGCACAGGTACCACTCTCTGCGATCAGTCAAGTTCTTGAAAGTACGTGGTGGACCCGAAAAAAACGTGCCGTCGGGTGGGCAAACAACAAGACGATAGACCACGGGATCTGTTTACATCCAGTACCAACGTATGAGACCAACTAATAAATCTTTACCAATGACTCTGACAGTGATAAAAGATCCAGGCTGCGAAAGATGGGTTGGGGTCCTAGGCGGCCAATACCAGTACGCACCGATGTATTCGGACTTCGGCGAGGTATCAGATTGTCCCAGCATGTGCACAAGACGGTACTGTCCTTTCGCGCAAGACCAGGGGCTCTACAGATGCACCATAAATTTAAAGACTTTATTAGCAGTTCCTACAGCCGTGTTATCACATGACCGAACGAGGCTCCGAGCTCACCGAATAATGAGCCATATGAATGGGTGCGATTGACGTGCCCTCTTCCTTGTGACCAATGAAGCTCATTAATTGTTCTACACTTCGCACTTCCAGAATTGGATATAATGCTCAGGAGCGCAGAACGACTTCCTCGTATAAGGCAATCTCCCTATCCCTTCCCAGAGGCTCGGTGAACATTTGACAACGGCATCAAGACGATAGACCAATGGCTATATCTGGTTTCATTCGACGCATCCACTTTCCGCATTGATTTACTGGCTAGCCGTCCTAAACTGTGTTAGAAGCTGAGTTTTGTAGTTCCTTCTCGTTTTACAGCGCCTCGTGCTCGATCGTGTGAAAGGTCGCGATCGGGGCTGAACTGCTTAAGCGCAGGGGTGCCCTGCAGATATCAGAGAAAGTACTTCCCAACGAAGCTCACTTCCCATACCGCCTAAGAAGTGATGCAGACAGTTGGTGTATCCAGCTTCTTTCTTAAGCAGCTGTCTACTGAAACAATAGTGTACATTGTCTACTTGGTGTGTTCTTGTTCGTTTGACGTTGATGTTAACGCAATCAATGGCATGATTAGTCATAACGGCGACAGGGCCTACCCTGAAAGATCGGGTCATCCTTTGATGAATTGCATGTCTCCATTCGACATTTCCGACTCTCAACGGGGATCTGTCCACAAAGAATACACCACGAATCAATCCAGCGCCTCCAATTCGCACACGCCGATATTGTCACGATGCCCGCATTCCCCAACAACAAATTCCGAGGTACAGGCGAAGTCAACACCTGGGGCGCCCGTTACCGAGCCCTGATGAACAAACACCCGTTCCTCACCTTCGGCCTACCCTTCATTTCGGTCATGGTGGCCGCCTCCTTCGTCGTGACCCCGGCGACGGCCGTGCGGTACGAGCGCAACGACCGCAAGGTCCGCCAGATGACCACCGACGAGACCCTCAACCTGCGCCGAGGCGCCCGCAAGGTCGACATGAAGGAGGAATACTACGTACGTTGCAGCTCCGCGGCGGCGGTCGTACCATTGCTAACGCGGGTGCAGAGATTGGCGGCCAAGGATCTGGACGACTGGCAGCAGAGGAGAGTCAAGAGACTGCCTGGCGAGCCGGATGGTATCATCGAGTGAAGAATTGCATCATTGGGGTGAGCGTCGTACTGCAGGAGTCGAAAAGATGTCAGGCGCATGATTGATAGTCGAGCTTTTCAGTCCTTTCGACGTCACTGTCAGACATGCGAGGCGTCATGACAGGCATAGCGCTTTACGCGTCTATCGAGTCGCCCGCATCACGATCCATTCATTCCATTCCAGGACCTCCAAAACAGGCCGGCACATGATCGGCGGGCCCTGCGTCCACTGTACCACCATTGGCCGTGTGTGCCGCAGCCTTGCTTTCCTTCTCTTTCGATTGTCTTCTGTACTATTCAAGCCTGGCGATGATCGGCGCACCTCTTTCCTTTTTGATTTTTCTGGTTTCTTTTTCGCAATTCACGGACTCGCATGTGCAAACGCATGTCTCTGCCACGGCGAAAAGCGAGGTCCGTGGACTAACATTGCCCATAGGAGATGTTATAGACTACTATGGGCGTTTGGGAAAATATGGCATGAATGGCATGGGCAACGCATCGGTTATGGATGGTTGGTTTCTATTTTGGTATCGGGGCTTTGAGGCCTTTGCATCGATTGCAACGCCCAAAGCCCGATCCCAACTTCCCTGTTGGGGATGTTTCATGTTTCTTTCTAGGGCCCGTCGTCCCAGTTGCACATCAGTGGCAAAGTGCTGGGGATGACGAATGAGGGTGTGTGCGGGGGGGGGAGGAGGGGGGGAAGCATGCCCCCATCTAGTCGACCGACCAAGAAGGTCACGTCTGGTGGGCTGCGTGACATGGAGCGGGAGGCGTGCCAGCTGCCGGAGCTTAGCAGAGACTCATCACTGTGGGGACAAAAGGCCAAGCCTCTGGCACAAGAAATCGATACCAAAGAATGAAGTGTAACCATACTCGTACCAAGAACTGGTCGCGCCGACGCCTAGCGTGGTGTTGAGGTTTTGGCCCTTCTTCGGTGTGGCTGGCTTAATTGACGGGTCTGGAGAAACGGAGTGACGGCGCCAAAGGACTAGGAGTCGGGTGGCACAAACGAAACAAGTTCGGGATGGCTTCAGCAATATCTCTACACTACGGGTCGCAGCAGCCAGATACGGATACGGGTTGCACAAGCCAGGGGACAAGTTTTGACGGGTAGTGCACTGCCTGAAGTGACGGAGAAATGCAAGGCGGACCTGGCGTACGTATCACGCCACCGGTACACACCGAGAGCTGGCCTGCCGTGATGCTCGGTAGGAATGAGAATTGAAGCTACGGCTTTCTCCATCGTACGACCGGGTTGTGTGATATCCTGCTAGGCCCAGCCACGACTGCAAAGTATTGGCGGGTTTGGAGCCGCGGAACCTTGGATGGGGACTGATGCACGTAGTGTGGTGCCTAGGGGAATGGACGGAATTTTGGTGACAGCCAAGCGTGGCGTTTACGAATGATGATCAGGTACCGAGTAGCCGAGATGGAGGGGGCGTGCGTGAGCTTTTTCCTTTCTGTTTGCGGTCGTACGGGAATATCCCCAATACTAATGCCTCGGGCAAGACACGGACACACGTTTCTGCTAACCTACGGCTCTCGCTACAGTATGGGATTGCCCTGTGATGTCAAGCAAATGCCAATCAGGGGAAGCACAGACGCCCAAGTTGAGTTGAAACGTTGACAATATGCGGGCCAGCTTATGACATCTTGTTTTGCTGATCAATCTGCGGACTTTCTCTCCGCCTTTTTTCCCTTTCCCATCCTGGTCACCCGTATGTTTCACAACCTGGAACAAGAACGCCTGTCTTTAGCTTGGTGATTGCCCGCCGGGCACGCACTGCGGGAAGGACGATGATGGCCCGGGCTATTGCCACCCGCCTGATTGATAAGCCTTTAGGAACAAGAAAACGGGGATGGGTCACGGGACGAGGGTCACGACGGGCGAGACAAAGTTGCGTCAAGCCGGTCACGATGTGTGTGTCTCCCTTGCGCCCCCTCCCAAGTCCACCTCGGCACGTCCCGGGTGTTGATGCTGACGATGGCGGGATGCCCGGCATGAATGACTAAAGAGGGATGTTGACCATTCATGCGACGGAAGGCTCGGGGCGGAAAGTTCAATGTATAGATGGCATGTATTTTGTCAGACAGGAAGAGACACAGGCAATGCCGTAGATCACCTGGGGGTAGTCTTGCGAGGATGCCCGAGTTGAGAATTCGGACATACAGCACGATACTGTCAAAGCTCGTTCTGCAGTGAGAATACACTTTTTTTGCGGACCACGGACAAGGAACGGACAACGTCGTTTGCACGCCAATGGGTGGTCCCGCGGGAGAAGTCGGACAAACAAAAGGCCCCGACGAAGAGATAGAGTTTTGGCGAGAATTGGAATGCAACAACATGACGACAATCGGCACAGCCTCACAGGCAACGCCGTGGTGTGGAAAAAGATGGCCTGTTGCGAGGGTCGCAAACAGGCATCGCTGGTGGTGCCGCTACCCTGAAGCCCACATCCAAGATTCTGCGTGAAATAACCCTTTTGTGAAGGAGCCGCAGGTTGCTGGTGCGGGGAGGAAGTTGTAACAGGCGGCCCTCCCGTCCATGTGGCATTTGCCTTTCTTCCTAGTGAGTTGACGGACGGCCGGACAAGGAGGCAACGCTAGCAACGGAAGTGATTGGACCATGTTTGCCAATTGCTTCACCTACTGCAGCCATGGAGACGTGCAGCAACCATGGTGCAACGCGCATGGCGACGAAGAGGTGGCCGCGGGGGAGGCTGGGTCTGTGTAGTCGCGTGGCCCATCTGGATCCGCATGTGCTTTGCATTCACCGCCGCGTCATTGCTAACGCATGTCACTCAGAGTAGGTAGTCCTTGAAAAACTATAGGTCAATGGGAAAGAGATCCAGATAACTGAGTTATGGAGTGCATGCGAAACACCCCTCCCTGCATACTGTTAGAGGGCGGTGTGTAGTTGCTTTTCCTCCTGTGATCCAACGGCTTTTGCCTGCCGCCGCGCTGCAACCCGGACCTGGCAGGATGGGATTGACACAATACGCATGGCACGCCGACAAAGCCGATGGTGTTTGCCGTCGTCTCGAGCTGGCCTTTCCCCCCCCCCCGGATGCGTGCTAGGGCGGGCTGCAAGGGGAAATGGCAAAGAGGGAGGAAAACCTCCCGCAGCACCAGGGCCCCCGGCACGACCGATCGCTCGGGAGGCCGCTTCTGGGAGTTCATTGGTTGGGACGGGCTGCAAGGGTTTAATTGCCCAGATGCCCATGGGCCATTACGATTACGGTAACCAAGGCAAAAACGAGCTTGGCTGGCAAAAAGATGGCAGGGCTACGGCCAGGCAGCGGAGTGGCCACACACCGCCCGTCCGGCCGTAGCCGTTCTGGGTGCACCACTGCGACCTGCCCTCGCTGCCTGTTGGTGGTGTTAGATCAAGTGAGGGGCAGAATGGAGGGAGGGGAGGGGACCGTGAGGCAAAGTGAATAGGCAGTAGTCCGTAGAACGAGGGGCAGATAGAGGCGGGGGGTTCGGAGAGATGGCGGTGAAGGGCCTAGCTTGAAGGTTTTGCCGGCGGCATCGTGAGTTTCTGTGGGATGGGGTAGGTTGATGATGGTTTGATTTAAGGTAGCCAACGGCAGCTTTGAAGCCATCATGGGCCGCGATTGTGCGGTGGGGACGACGATAAGCTACGGCTGCTACTGTCTCACAGCGTCACCGCAACCTTGTGCTATCGCCGATCGGGTGCCTGTGCGTTTCTGTTTCTCCTGCTGCTTTGCCTTTCGATGCCGGCTATTCCTGCTCTCGTCAGCTCAACCGTGTTTGCTGCCCGTCTCTTTGCAAGCGCAAGCAGTTCATATACCGTACAGTCGCCGAACAGGGCGCTTCTTTCCTTGACCCGGATATGTCGGGTTCCGTGAGCAAGGATCAAGGCCTCGGGGCGTGCCTTGCACGTCGTCGTCATGATGGACGTGCTATGCGAGAAGGATCACCGGCTAACGTTGCTACGGGCGGAGCTAGTCCCCGAGTGCGGCGCCCACATGGGACGATGGCACAGGCCGAAACCGAACATCTAGAGACTGCCTGCTGCAAACGTACCCATTCAACAGGTCACGTTGGCTGGCATCGGGGGGAGGGGCCCTGGGTACCTGAGATCTGGAGTTCATCGTGCCTGAGAGCTGAGTTGGCAAAGAGAGCCTCCACCCCACCCCCCTCGTCCCCTCCCTGACACAAGGTGCATTAGCATGCACTGCAGGCTGCGCTGCTGCGCTGGCGATCGTGCATGCAGGAACAGAAGGAGCCAGGAAAAAGGAAGCTGCAGCATGGGGGGTTCGGAAGGTCAGCTGCCCGTGGCTGGCTGCAGGTACAAGACAGCCCACCGGCGGTGCTATGCCCTTCTGGTGCGGCCAAGCAAGTTTGTTCCCTGCATTGGGGTGCTTGGTATGGCCCTCATGACCGGTTTGCTGCACACGCCTTGTCCAAACCAGAGGGAGACCGGGCAGGGCCAGCTTTGCGGGGAAGACACGATGGTACCTTTGGCTCATGTGAGATACATCAAGAGGCTGACCTTACGGTGGCTGCCCCCCGCCGGCAAGGGAGTGAAAGTGGTGCAGTTACATCGGGTGGAAGAAAGAGCATGATAGTAGACTGTGTGCGTGCGTGCATGCAGTAGTAGTAAATGGTCAAATGGACATTCGACTGTGCCGCTGCCCGCAGTTCCAGAACCCCCCGTGGCAGAAGCTGAGCAGCAGACCGCAATATTGTGTCTGAATCGTCGGGACGTAAACGAGAGGGCTGCTGCTAATTACTTTGCCCTCGTCCCCTGGTTCTGGACCCAGGGGGGCGCGTTGACAGGCATCCCGGTGCAGTCAGATCCTGGTGGCCAGAACTTTGGTAACCTGGGGAGATGATGGTAATCATTGACACAGGAGCCCAGGATGAACCTGTTCCAATGCTGAGCGGCTGATCAGGCAAGGGAAAAAGAGGCTGGACCCGGGAGTCTGGACGGCGAACTGAGGAGGCAGCTGCCCGACGTCAGGCTCCCAGGGACCAGGGGGGCGTGTGTAAGTGAGGCTCACGATTGAGGAAGAAGTTCACGATGTTCCGGGGGCCTCGCCCCCCTCCCCAGCACGGCGGTGGGCGATATAAAGAATGTCAGACACGGTCAGGTACGCACAACGCACAAGAAAACAAGCGTTTCACAACGGCCGACGTGCACAGAGGGGCCCAGGAATGCTTCATCCCCTCCCCCCACTGTGTGAGGACGCGTTACGACGGGTGAGACCCGCGTTCCTGAGTCAAATCAATTAACAAAGGAAGTCGGGCGGCCGTGAAGAGTCGCCCGGGGGAGGAGGAGGTCCAGAACACCGGCCGCACGGGGCGGGCAGGTGCAGACAGGGCGGCCGTCCCCTGCAGGGCAGAGGCATCGGGAAGTTTTTT
>KL660825.1:24375-77749 GCA_000732775.1 Stachybotrys chlorohalonatus IBT 40285
CATCGTCAGCCCTTTGGGCTCACGCTCAACAACTGACCATCATCACGCACGCCCTCGTGAGCTGCGTGTGAGTGTCTCTCCCTCGTACCTGTGCTTGGCATACCAGCTGCGAGACTCTCGTGTGCCAAAATCTCTTCTTCTTCTTCTTCTTCTTCTTTCACGAAATACATATTAGCTTCCCTCTCCGCCCACCACACCGTCCGTTACTCTCTCGCTCCATCTCTCTCTTGGTTCAGGTCCAAGATTCCTCTCGTTTGAACCTTCACACCCACACCACCTAGTTTCTTTAGGGCCCATCCGCTAAAACTTGCACGATCAACACTCGCACACCCCCCCCCCCTCAAATCCCTCCCATCCATCCCGCAGCCTGGACACACACCGTCGGTTTGGATAATTACCCACCTCGCACGCTTCTTTGATCAATAATACATCATACATCCGCCGCTGAGCCCGGGATCTGTCCTCCGCTCCTCACTTACACGACAGGGTTGCAATACATATACCTGAGCATCCACCTCTCACCACTTCCACCACTGCTCTCGTCACTCACTACACCAAGAGCTTGGAAGCCATATCGGTCTGGACCTGGTATCTTCCTCTTAATATAATCAGCCCAACACCACCACACATAGACCAGAGATACACACAACACACACACACATACATACACCCAACCAGAACGGCAACATGCACGTCCTTGGTGCCAGCTTCAGCCAACGACGCAAGTCGTCCAAGCGACCTCGCGATCTCGACATCCGCAAGGTCTCTCTCTCGGGCTCCTCGCTCGCCTCGGCCTGCTCCTTCTCCTCCACGGCATCCACCACCTCCACCGGCACATTCGGTCAGCGCAGCACCGACAGCGCCGTGGCCTTTGACCCGCTGCACCTTCACCCTACCTACGGCGTCGCACCGCCCCGCCTCAGCGAGCGGCCCTACGCCAGCAAGTACCGCAGCTCGCGCAGCCCCCGCTGGGAGGAGGCCGTCAGCTACTTCGACGACGACAGCAGCGACGAGGAGGAGGAGGAGGAGGACAGCTACGACGACACAGATGACGACACCCTCACCGAGGAGGACATGTCCGACGGCGGCGTCGTCATCGGCGAGGACAAGGAGCGCTTTATGCCGCCGCACGCCAGCCCCCTGGACCACGCTGAGCTCGACGGCTCCCCGCCCCAAGACTATTTCCTCCGGCAGCTTGCCAAGCGGCCGCCGATGCCGCGGTCGCAGTGGTCCGAGTCGACGGTGCACACCGTGGGCACGCTCGAGTCCGAGTCGAGCGTCGCCACCCCCGTGCAGCTCGTCGGCATCCCCAACTTCAGTTATAAGCGCGTCACCGTCCACAGGAGGCCGCCCGTGAAGATGGCCGACAGCCCTGACAACTTTGTCAAGCGCGGTGGCTGGAAGCGCCGGGGTATCGTCTTCCATCAGGACGAGGTCCGTGTCGATGAGCAGGAGCAGCAGGATTATACCTTTTCTGTCTAAAGACACTGCCACACACGTCTTAATTATAATCACCACCTCTACCACCACCACTTACACCTCTCACGACTTATCATGACAACTCATGTTGTACATCACCAGCGCCTACTACTACCTCGCGCTTCTCATCTACTCATTTCCTTTTTACTCACATTATGGAAGCATGGAATTCGGGCATGGTTGCCACATCATTTTCACGGGCTGGATAAAACGGGAATCTGGGCAACTGGACTTGGATATGGGCATCTTATACCACGGGAAATCATTTTATGGAGTCTTGGTTTTTTTCCCTTTCACGTCACCGACACACCAGTCATTTTTTACTTCATTGTAATCCTTTTCTTCTATTCTTTTCATCGACCTGTTATACAACATACTATCATACCCACTTCCTTACACGCTTTCCTCTTACTCTTACCTACCTACCAATGAGCCACAGACTGCTCTCTCTCATCTACTCTGCTTAGTATAGTCCAATGCAAGCTCTCTCTACGCGAGACTAAGAACCACTACCAAAACCAGTTTTCCTCCTCGTAAAAGCAAGATGTGACATGTAGGCCAAAGCCAATGATTAGCCTGGATTGTTTCGGAAAATGACCTTTTGACAGCTTGGCACTCGTCGGCCCAGCCAGCAACAGCACTGGCCCACGGCTGCGTCGGAATTAATGGCGTCGTCTTGGCGTCGGCCCAGCTTTTTTTTCTTCTCGTGTCCCGGGAGTAAAGCGTCTGGACAAAGTCCGGGCGGCCGGCCGTGTGCCACAGATCCCACCCGGGCCTCTACGACAAAATGAAACTTTTTTTTTTCTTCATCTCCCTTTGGGCTTACACCGCGAATGGTGGTAACCGAACAGCCCGAGGAGCTAGGGAAAGCTTCATCAAGCCACCGAGCCACAAGCAGGCGAAAATGTCAGGCCACCTGCATTCCTGGGCGCGGCAGCTTGTCGTTTGTCACAACCAAAGGCCGCCGAAGCAATGCGCCACGCACCAAAGGTTATCTGCAAAGCCCTCCTCCGGAAGCGGCAGCTCGGCCATGAGGTGGCACAGCCCGGCCTTTCCCCCTCCCTCGTACCTTGCAGTTTGCAGGCGCAGTGA
Source organism: Stachybotrys chlorohalonatus IBT 40285 (assembly GCA_000732775.1). Taxonomy (NCBI): domain Eukaryota; kingdom Fungi; phylum Ascomycota; class Sordariomycetes; order Hypocreales; family Stachybotryaceae; genus Stachybotrys; species Stachybotrys chlorohalonatus. The sequence goes on from KL660825.1 coordinate 26,947, forward strand.
ATACCCGGTTTGGGCATGGCTTTTCGTTGGGGAGGGAGGGGTGCGGCCATGCCTTGTTTCTTTTTTGGTGTCCGCATGACTCTTGCTCGTTTTCGCCTCCCCCTTGCGCTGCCTGCCTGTCCGGTGACTGGCCTCGGGTTCTGATTTGCTCATCTCGCAGCTAGGCCGAGGCTGGCTTCCCAGGATCCCCTGGCCCGGCGTGCGTCCACCACGTGGACCGCCGAAGAAAAACTGCACCCCGGGTTCGTCCCCACAGCGATGACATGCGAGATGAAAGTTCACGACGTACGAATGAAGAATATGCTTATGGAATCTTCTCTCTCTCTCTCTCTCTCTCTCTCTCGCATCGGCCCCGGATAAGTGGAACTATCCAAGGAATGATGATGGTCTGGGAATAGCTTCAGCCGGTGGCGAATGAGCTTGCTGCGTGGTTTCACGCTGGTCGTGAATATCGGTGGATATGGATTGTCATTGGAGGGCTGATGCCGTTGATCATGTTCCTGCGTGGAATGCTGCTCCGAGCTAAACAAGGATTCGTGCAAGTCCTACTCTATGTACGGTCTTCTACTCGGATCCTTTCCATGCGGCGCCTTTGCCTCCCCCCGGTGATTCATCGTTGACCTGCAGCTGGTAATCTGGACTAAGTCACGATTTCAAAGCAATCATCAGCGTACTGCACAGCACTACGACATGCTGGACATTGGCTCTTCGGCGCCCTGCTTATCCGTCTGCTCCTCGGCCACCATCTGCTCCGGATCCATGTCCGTCTTGACCCTCCTGATGATGCGGGCGGGATTCCCAGCAACGACGTGGAACGCAGGCACATCCCTCGTGACGACGCTGCCCGCGCCGACGGTGGCGCCCCTGCCGACGGTGACGCCGGGCAGTATCGTGACGTTGCCGCCGATCCAGCAGTCCTCGCCGATGCGCACGTCGCGGCCCATCTCGGGCCCGCGGGTGCCGTCGCGCAGGGCCGGGTCCAGCGGGTGCGTGCCGCTGTAGACGGAGACGTGCGGGCCCAGCAGCGTGCGCGCGCCCACGGAGATGGCGCACGTGTCGATCCACGTCGAGTAGGCGTTGACGAAGACGCCCGCGCCCAGCGTCACCTGCGTGCCGTAGTCCATGAAGACGGGCGGCTCGATCCACGGCTCCTCGTCGAACTGCGCCTCGTCGGCCGCCGCGTCCTCGAGCTGCGCCGGCAAAGGCCTCGCGTCGCCCGTCACCCTGGCACGGAGAGAAAGAAAGAGGGTAAGCATGTGGGCGGCCATGTGTATGCGTTGCTCTCTGCGTGTGAGATGGGGGAGCTTGCTCACTCTCGCCAGAGGCGCACGTTCTCCCGGCGCGACGCGGCGCCGCCTGCTTGGGCGTTGAAGACGCGCAGGGCGGCCTTGCACCGTGCCCGCTCGGCGACGAGCTCCGGCGTGAAGGCGTGGTAGAGCTCGCCGCGGGCCATCTTCTGCTTGTTCTCGGAAACCGGCATGTCTGCCATGTTGTACTGTATGCACAGGTGCGGATCCGTTATCCCTCGTTGTGCTCTTCCTTTGTCCTTGCACAAAATCTACTGGTGAGGGGGTGTCATGAACCGAAAGAGGATGATGACCTTGCTGTCAGCATGTTGACGTGCTGAAACGAAGCCATCTCCATCCAGCCTTACCACGTATGCCACACGGACCCTTGCCATTGTGTGGATTCGCCAAACAACTCCGCTTTCCACGAATAGCATCAGCATAAAACCTCGTATCCCCCCGTGATTTTGCACAAAAGCACCCGTGCAGTAGTGTAAGCAACTGCACCAACCACCAGCTCGGCAACGGAGGCCTTAGCTGCGATGTCTAGAGAGAGCATCAATGGCGATGGTGGGACACACGCTAGAACGATTCTTTCTGTATCCGTGGTCTTCCTTGGAGATTACGAGGTGCCGCCGGGGGTTAGGGAGTGTCGGATGACAGCTGACGCATTGTTTTGGGCATTTCCCGCCGTGGGCCCCCCGTAGCTGACAGCTGTTGTGCTACCCGTCCAGTACGAGAGGTTCAAGCGACTGGCTAAATCGCAGGCATGCCTTGCCAAGCCTCGCTCCAAGTGCTGACGTGCGCGGCGATGCGTCCGGGTACCTGAAACCTCACCACCTCCCTTGCAGCCCAAGGAGTCATTCATCATAACCATCATCATCAAGCACCCGGCCAATCCCGTCAACTTGGTTCCTGCATTGGCCTGCCCGTAAGCCGAGGGACACGAAGCATCGAAAAGGCGAGCATGGGCCCGCCGAACATACACGCCCCTTAGCTTTGCTGTCATTTTACTCTATTTTTCCCTTTTTCAGGGTCCGGAGGCATCTGCGTCTTAGTGTCGGGCTGGATGGCAGGCATCCCCCTTGATGGGCCGTCGGAAAATGACACGATTGTGAACAATGCTCGCAGCAATAACACCACGCCCCTCTGGTAAGACCAGGTCATCGCTGGCCTCGTTCTTCAGTCATGCACTTGAAAGGACCCTTTCCCGTGATTCCACTGCCCGCGTCCGTCAGTGCCCAAACCCTGCGCGCGTCGTCGCCGAGGCCAGCCTTACGGAAGTGGCTGTCACTCAAATTGGTTTCAAGGGTCCAGACTCTTCTCGTCCCAACCCTCTGGGTCCCACCAACCTGCAAATAGCCATCCCTGCAATTTCATTTCCATGCCTTTGGCGTCCTGTCTTTCACTGGATTCCCTTCTTATTCCCTTCAGTTTTCTCGGAATCCCATCCAGGGTGCGCGAACCCACCTTCAAACCACTGCAATCAAACAGTCAGCAGCAATAAAGTGCCCTGGACGGTTTCCCACGGCATACCCGAGGCTATGGATCTCAGCCGCTCGTGGGCTATCGATGTGTTTCCACGGTGCCACATGGCCCATCTCCTCTTCTGGAGGCGTTCATGCAGCTTGGTAAGCAGCTGAGCGCTGGGCGTGTGCCTGAGGTGGCTTGCCTTTCTGCTCTCCGCCCTGCCGCTTGCGCCCGTACGCCCGTCTCCGTCTGCCAGCGAGATCGTTGGACTGTGGCTTTCAGCTGATGCTCTGTAGCACGGTGATACCCGAATCCAGCATCTTGGGACGTGGCGTTCGCTCTATCAAGTGCCACCAGTCATCCTTTATTCATAATTCTGTTCTCGATCTCCTGCAAGGCATGGCTTGCCCTGATGCCGTAATCGTGGTTCACTCTATAATCCATTGATAGCATGCCCATTATGGTGTATTTGCTTTTCATTTTGTTAATCCTAGACTATTGGCAAGGTTGGCTATAGCAACCCCTTCTGCCAGGGTGATAACCTGATGTAATTCACTCTGCCTTGGTAATGCGCATCGCCACCGCTATTATTCCCCGTTCCGAATCCCACCCTACGTGTGATGTGACTCCGACAGGGCACTTGCGCTTCACCGTCTGCCGAGACCGCCAGACGGGACGCTAGGTCTGTCCAAGTCCTGGGCAGGACAAAATACGGGCGTGGCATAATTAACTGAGAGGCCTATTGCTTCAGTCCTTACGCCAACCATTCGAGATCACCCAAGACAGTAGATCTGAGATTTGACCCACGTGGAAGGCGAGTGAGCATGGTGTAACAGGATGACGCAAGCAATGGAATGCGTCTCACTGCCCGATCTCTCCTGGATCGTGACCACTCTACGCGTCTGCTTCACGCGTCTCTCCTTCGTTCCAGACACGGTCCCCGGCCAAGTCACTCCTGAGTCAGGACTGTCTTCACCATTTCGTGAAGAATGTCCCGCGTTTCGCATCGTCCGAGTGATCACGTAGTGTTTTCAGGTCGTCTCATTTGCAGTGTCGTAACCAGAAGAGGCAGCTGGTATATGCACGGGTTGCTTACGACGAGCTACGCTTGTTTCGTGCGTGAAACTCACGGATGGGTGAATGTGGCGAGCCTCTGCGTGCCGGGCCTAAGAAGAACTTTCAAGAATTGCGTACAGGTGTGAGACGGTGACCGAATCATGCGTGGTCCTTCATTCAAATCTCTGCTTTGAGTTTACCATGTATCATGTACGCCGCTCCATGAGACATCATTGCCCTCAACCAGGCCTCATTCGATACTGCCGAAGTGTAAAGAAGCATTATGAACTAAAACAGAAAAGAAAAGGAAAAAGAAGGAATCGATAAAGGGCATGGGAGATTATGCGCGATTTCTGCAAAAGTGAGTGTGTATTCCCGGGTTCATGGGCAGTACTTTGATCATGGCAGGGCCGCTGGGGGAGGGGGTTTCCCTCCATGTAGAGTAGAACCTCCTTATCAATATAGGCTTATGTATCAAGAGAAAGAGGGAGAACACTGCAGTAAGTGCAAAACTACTTGTATTTTGGCTATGAAGTGAAGTGCCTCATCAAACGTCATGTATGCTCATACATAAAATAAAACATGCCACGGTTCTGACAGAATCCAATTCGTAAATAACCATATATATCCCAAACCCCTAGACCCAGTATACATTGAACATATGTCGTAGCGCCAACCCGTGACTTCTTCTATACCATCCTCCTTCCGCTCACCACAATCGTCTTTGGTATAGAACCCGCTCATCCGACTGGGAAAGCCGTTGGATCTCCTGCTTGATCAGCCGGCGCCTCTCCGCTCTCGTCACTGGCAGGCGGTTCTTGGCGTCTGGATCAGGGTTCTCTACGCCCCAAGACTGCTTTTCCGCCTGAACCTTGATGCTTTCCAGCATGGCCAGCTTCTCTCTCGAGACATTGCCATGGTCCAAGGGTAACTCGGGCTGTGTTTGAGCGACCTCAATGACTGGCGGCTGCTCCTGCTCGTGGACCTGATTCTCGGAATCCACATCTGATACTACTGCTGGCGCTTGCTCTATCTCGATGGCTGGTGTTTTGAAGTGGTCCGGGAGGTACACCTTGGGGGATGGACGGGACTGCCGCGGTCGGACGGCGGCACGAAGATCTCGAAGTGTGCGTTGTTGGATGACATAGCCGCTTAGAAACAAGGCCAAAGTACATGATATTACTGAAGGATTGGTCAGTGAGCGTTGTGCGGCCGTGGCGGGAGGATGAATGCAGCCTACCGATGGTTGAGTACAGCAGGATGGAAACCTGAGAAGAGGTGAGGAGGAGTTTCCGCATGACGAGGATTATAATGCTTCTAATATAGAGAAATAATCTGTACGTTTAAGAGCTGTGCCTTTACAATCGCCTTTTTCTGCTGAAGGTATCGCGATCAATTCGTCTTGTAGGAGCTAAAGCGACGACGTCAGAGTCGCAGTTCAATGCAAGGGAATGTGTACATGGTTGGCACAGCAACAATCTAATCGCGCCACTTTTTCTCTGCTAAGGACAATTCCAAGCTTCAAGCTCCCAACCCCACCACTTCAACGTCGCAACGTCGCAACCAACTCGAGTTGTTCGCAGCCATGTCGAAGAAGGAAGATGTTGTCCAGGCCGACGCGCGGCGCTTCCTGGACGAGCGCGGCACATCCGCCTCCCTCGCACCCAACGGCCTCAACCCCGCCAACATCATGGAAAAGGCCGTCAAGGACCGCATCACCGAATCCTACTTCTACAAAGAGCAGTGCTTCGCGCTCAACGAGGCCGACATCGTGGACCGCGTCATCGAGCATGTCAACTACATTGGAGGCACGCATGGCGCCGCGCAGAAACCTAGCCCATTCCTATGCCTGGCGTTCAAGCTGCTCGAGCTCGCGCCCAGCGACGCGATCCTGCACGAGTACCTCCAGTACGGCGGCGAGCACTTCAAGTACCTGCGCGCGCTGGCCTGCTTCTACATACGACTGACGCGCCAGTCCAAGGATGTCTATCAGACGCTGGAGCCGTTTCTGGAGGATCGTCGGAAGCTGAGGCGTAAGGGGCGGGCGGGCACCTCGCTGACGTTTCTGGATGAGTTTGTGGATGATCTTCTGACAAAGGAGCGAGTGTGTGCGACCAGTCTGTGGAAGCTGCCGTCGAGGGAAATCTTGGAGGACCAGGATATACTGGAGCCCCGCGTGAGTCCGTTGGGCGACCTAGAGGATATCCTGGAGGAGGACGACAAGGACGATGACCAGAATGGTGACGATCACCTAAACGGCGAGAGGGAGGAGTCGGGCGAGGTGTCGGATCGGGATCCTATGGAGGTGGATGAACGTGATGAACGTCGAAGCAATAGCCGTTCGCCCTGAAAACGGACGGCTCATAATGGCCATCATAACAAAACCAAAGTCTAGCGGCAAAATACAGCCGCAAACGCCCACCTTCTAGCGGAAGGACTTCCAGGAACGGCCGGTCTCGGTATCGTCTTCCAGCGATTATTTCTGGCTTCTCTTCCAAATGAAGGACCTATCCGGACCCCCAGCCGCAAATGTGGCGACTCCTTCAGGGCGAAACAATCTATGACCAGCTTATCGCTGCCACGGAGGAATGAAGCACATACTGCTTTCACTTCTCAAAGATTCCGCAGTCACAATCGAACACATCCTCTACGAATTGTGGACTCTGGGTAGGCAAGGCGCCAGAGAAATAAAACAAGAGGTCGTATACAAGACCACAACTGGATCAGCCTCCGGCAATCCGACCTAGTCAGCACACTTGGTAGATACCCTCAGGCACAAAAAGGTCGATATGGAAAGCTCCGATATCGTGTAACATGTAGTGTACAATATTACTTATGCATATGGCTTCTTGAGCGCTGTTATATACATCATCAGATCTTTTCATACAAGCTCCTTACTTGAGCAGCCCCTGGAGAAGTTCCGCCATATCTAGCATGCTCCTGTCATCCCAGTATTGCCCAATCAACTGCAGCCCAGCCGGAAACTGGCTCCCTTTCACCGCCACAGGGACGCTCACAGCTGGCAAGCCAGCCAAGCTCGCCGGCACCGTAAACACATCATTCACAAACGCATCCACACTATCTCGCCCCTGCAACTCGTTCAATTTAGGCGGAAAAGTCGGGGCCGTCGGCGACAGGAGGAAGTCCACCTGCGCCGGGCCGTGCTTGTCCGCCATGCCGGCGTCCTCGGGCATGTCGCTCAGGTCGAACTGGCGCGGTGGGAGCAGCGGGTTCTGCAGGGCGAAGACGCGGTCGAAGTCGCGCTGCACGAGGCGCCGCGTCTTCTGCGCCTGGATGAAGTAGTTGTCCATGGCCTCGGAGCTGAGGCTGTAGGTGCCGAGGAGGATCCTGCGCTTGACCTCGTCTCCGAAGCCGGCGCCACGGGTCTCGGAGTAGAGCGTCTCGCCAGCCGCGTCGCTCTGTTCGCTGCGCACGCCGTAGCGCACGCCGTCGTATTTGGCGAGGTTGGAGGAGGCTTCGGCGGGCGCGAGCACGTAGTACGCGCAAAGGGCCTCGGTGGTGTTGGGGAGGGATACGGGGATGACCCTGATGCCTGCAGATTGCAGTTTCTCTGCTGCTTCCATCCATGCCTCCCTTATGGAAGGGTCTAGTTCTTCTATGTTGTATTCACGAGGTAGTCCGATCGTGAGTTGCTTCTTGTCCGGCAGCGGTGGAGAAGCTGCTGCGCGACGTTGCCGGAAAAGCAGAGGGAGGGATGTCGGATCGCACGGGTCATGTTCCATGTCCAAGCCAGTTTCAAAGACAAGACGCTGAATGGTGGCGACATCGTCTGCAATCAGACCAACTGTATCGAGAGAATTGGCGTAGGGCACGACACCGTAACGTGATAGCATCCCGTAGCTGGGCTTATATCCCACAGTTCCCGTGTACGCGGCAGGGAGTCTGACGGACCCTCCCGTATCAGTGCCCAAGGCGACCTTGGCGTCTCCCACTTTGACAGCAACAGCGCTGCCACCAGAGCTGCCGCCGGCGGACACGTCGATGTCGGGTGATAGAGGGTTGCGGACGGGGCCGTGGGGCGTATAGGTAGAGTGAGAGCCCATGCCGAACTCATCCATGTTGGTCTTGCCGACAACGACGGCGCCCCTTTCGCGTAGCTGCCGCACTATCGTCGCCTCAATGGGTGATTGGTGGCCGGATAGGATGCGGGAGGCGCATTGAGTTGGAAAGTCCCGGGTTGCAATGTTGTCCTTGACAGCGAGCGTAAGAGCCCCTTCCGTTGATTCCAAGGACACATCCGACTCTATGATTAGTTAGAGATTGCCATGAATATCTAGATATATTTGAAAACATACTGCTTCCAACAAAGTGGTTGTATGAACGGCGACAACATTGTAGGAGCCGATGGGTTGGTGGCAGCGTGCCTCTACGCCACGCCTGTTTGGCGACGGAAGCCGCCCTCATGATGAATCCTACACCATTGACTGCAGTTGGTATTATGAGGGTGACATCAAGCTCGGAACTGTGTTGTTTGGCTGTGACTATTTGGACGCTTATGAGACTTGCTCTGACGATGAGGGTCTGAACAGTAGGTACAAGGATGAAACAGACCTCCAAAAGTATCTTATCGATAAGAGCTTCTGCTGTAACTATGCCGTTGCGTCCTGGCTTTGGACTAGGCAACGCCAGACCTTGCACCATCTCAACGATACGCGTCGAGGTGTTCTCTACGGAAGACTCGACTACCGTGGTCGGCAATGCTTCCTTGATACCGTGGTCCTGCCATGGCCTCAGTTTCGACCAGTGTGGCCGCGCCCACCCTAGTTACAGAGAAACGCCCCCGGAGCGAAGCGGACGATGACGAGGTATCCAGGCCAGATCAGAAGCGCGCAAAGAGGCCAACAGAGCATGCCGGGCCGAAAGACTACCAAGAGTCTGCAGAGACTTTAATACCGAATTATACGGAAGAAGCCCTCAGGACCGCCGTCGAACAGGATTCAAAACCGCCTTCTGAACATGACAACCACCCGGAAGATCCAGACGAGCTGGAGGATTCAGACGCCGATACCACAGTAGACAGGCAGGCCGACGGCTCAAATCACCAGACCGCCAGGAAGAAGAAGAAGAAGAAAAAGAAGAAGAGCAAGAAGCCTCCCAAGTCACAGATCGACTTCCGCGCTGCTAGGTCTGGCGCAGATCCCGACTCTGGCCAGAAAGCCGTCTTCAATCATTCCACGTCGATCCCACATGGCGAGGAAGATGAATTCGAGCCTGATGCGGACGCCATGGCGTACCTCAAATCTGTCAGGTAAACCTCCTTTCCCCTGAATTCCTTGCCCCTTACCTCTTCTAGTTGGACGATTTCGTCGTCGTTGCTGCCATGCTGGCCGCATGGGGCGCAAATGCTAATCTGGAATATCCCTTAGTTTGGAAGCGCAGCAGCTTCCTCGTGTTGTCACGGCAGCAAAGCCCCAAGGCATACCCGCAACTCAATCCAACCGCGAGACTCCCATCGGGCCGCAGCTGCCGGCAGATCTAGTAGAACAGTTCTCTACCGAGGAGCAATACGATGACGACTCGGACGACGTAGGCGATGCTTATGGGTTCTTCGAAGACGGCGCATATATAGGCAGATCACGTACCCTTGACGAAGACGACGAGAGCGACACCGAGGAGGAGAAGGGCGTAAAGGCGCTCCACGAGGCATACTACGCAGCAATCCTGAGTCACTACCAACACATGCGCAGCATCTTGGGAAAAGACCCTCCGAGTACTATGGTAGATCGGTTCTGGGCCAGCTCTTCATCCTTGCCTACCGAATGCACCCCTCTAACGCACAACATCTGGTCGCGCCTACTGCGAGACAGCGATCCTAACCCGCTATGGCTTGCCCTTTTGGACAAAACCTCAGTCCTAGAGATCATACGGCTTCTCGTCAGCGGCAAGTTCCTGCACCGCGGTCAAATCATTCCTGAGAGGATTAGTCGCTGGTTGTGGGCTCTCCTGGCACGGCTGCCGGATCGCGGCACATTGAACCACTTCGAGGCTGGCCGTGTGCGAGATTTGGGCAATAGGGCGGCACTCCTCGCTCAGAGCCTTGCGGATATGGCCGCTCTTGGGGTTGACCTAGCCGAGGGTCCCGCTATGCACGAAGACGGCACTGATCATGCTGGTGGGGATGAAATGCTTGATGGGAATGCCCCCAAGATTCATAACCCCAAGCAATCAGCCGCTGCTGCCTCCAAACTTTGCCCTGGAGGAGCAGCTCCGTCCCTGTCTCCCGCTGGTAGAGCTGGCGACGCGAAAGCACACCAGGAAGACGACGATGACGATGTGGCCATGGATCTAGGGTCAGACTCGGATCTCGAAGAGGGCGAGGTGGAGGATGACGGCAACGACGCCGTCTTGAGTCTAGAGGATGCCAAGGCACGACTCCTAGCACAGCTCGACGATCAACCGGGCGCCGACGCCGACGACGCCTCCGAAGTCGTCTCGGAAGTCGTCTCGGAAGAAGAGGCGGCCAGGCTGCAGGCGCAGGTCAACACGCGGGCCACAATCACCATGATCCTGACCGTGGTGGGCGAGTTTTACGGCCAGCGTGACCTCCTCGAGGCTCGCAGGCCCTTTGTGGGCATGTGATGCCTGTGGCTTGGGATTGGTGTGCTGCGGGAGCAGCTTTTGCGTTGGAGCATTTGTGACGACAGGTTGGGGTCTGCAATGGAATTTGGCGTTTACTACAGGGCGGGCTGGGTTAGGCGGGATGGGATCTTTTTTTCTTGTTGAGTATTTACGATACCCGGGGTTCATGCCAGAACGTAGATGACAGGTGCTAGACATTATAAAGCCGAAGGAACTCGCTACAAGATTTTGATCATGCCTTTCCCGCTTGATAAAAGCTTGTTTCTTGATGACTATCCCGTCTGTGCCGTCCGCACCCGTGCCGTCAAAAAGGACATCATCGCGTATCAAGCAATGCGTTACGGTTTTCAGAAGCCAACAGTTGCCAGACGCATCCCCCAGACTGTCCTGTTCGATGTGCTGGCTGCTGGCGAGTATAAGCCAGCTCTTATATCACTTCCAGTCACTCATTCATTTACCGAGAAGAATCGCCCAAACCGCTGTATTAAGGGTACATGCCTGTGCCAAGAGCAGGAAATGGTAAAATGTAGAGAAACAATACAAAGTAAAAGCTGGTCTCGCCTGTGCCGCAGTACGCGCCTCGAGCGCCTTGTGGTCCCAAAAATCCTTACACTAAACGCCAGTCCCTGCCAATCCGGTGTGCGCATGTTCCGTGACTCTCACCGTCCAGGCCTTCTAGCCTTGCGCGGCGACTGTCGCAGTTGCAATAGGTACATAGAGAAGTTTAGCTACAAATTCAAACAAAAGAAAACCAGACGTGGTCGATCGGGTATGATTTTTTTTCGTCATCGTTTCGTCTCATCACATCGCTCGTCGGTTGACCGTCAACCGTGTCACAAGCGTCGAGCGGCTCGTCATAAGGCGCCCCCGGCGGGATGGGTAGATCATGCTTCATGAAATAAGCCAACACGAGTTACAATATACACGAGGACATGGGCGACCCCGAGCCTGGCTGGGGTTCATCGCTCTATCCTCGGTGACGGGGATTCCCACCCGTTGATGTAAGCCATCAAGCCGATACCCATCAGCACAACCCCGAGCATCGATGCGTAAGGCATTCCCGCCTGGAGGTGGTGTTCTTGCATGGTGCTTGACCTCCGCGAATTGAGTGGCGTAATCGTCTCAGCTCGCGATAAAGACACGGCATCTTCGGCAATGCCTTCGCTCGACCCATTACCCTCAGTCTGCGGTGCAACCGCAACCCCCTTGGAGGCTGGTGTTGGCGACAGCGACTTTTCCAATGCCGTAGGGCTTGATGAGCCACTTTGTCGCCTCCTTGACCGTGATCGACTCTTTTCTTGTAATGCCTTCCTCTGAGCTTCCTCTGCTCTGAGCTGGATGACCATCTCCGCTAGCGTCTTCCTGTCCGCGTCGCGCTCGGACTCTGCCATCTCGCATCGCCGTTTCCATTCCTCCATTTGGTCTTTGAGGATCTGCATGTGCTCTTCCATCGACTCGATGCGGGACTGAAGCACTGCGGCCGCTTCATCGGCTGCATCAGAATTGGCCGTTGCTTCCTTCACCTCGGCGTCAGCGGTGTGTTGCGGTGCCGCTTCTCCACTGTGAGCAAGTTGTGCAGAACCGTTCATATATGTGCTCATGGCGTTCTCTTCCAAGCGTTGGGCAAGTTGCTCGGCTAGTTCTCGTGCTTCTCTTTCCTTTTGAAGCATCTCCTCTAGTTCACGCATACGGGCAGTTTGAGACGCAAAGTCTCGTTTTACTGTGTCAAGGGCCTCAGTTAGTTCGAGGACCCGTCCAAGCTGGTCTTGGCGGACAGGGGATGTCGTGGATGAAGGAAGTCTCGGACGCTCTGTCGGACCACGTTTGAGAGACGGCACATCTGGCTTCTCTGGCAATGGTTGCTGTGGAGGGGGTGCGGGAGGTTCAGAAAACCGGGCTTTCGAATCAGTTCGGAAGGGGGTGCCATTGCCGTTGACATTACCCATCGGCTGCGGCTTGGGAGGTTCCGGTGCCTCGGGTTTCTCCAGGTCCTTAATGTCGTCCTTGGAAAGAAGTGCGTGGACGAACTGGTTCGTTCGGGTGAGATCTTGCGACTGCAGCCGAGCATTTCGCATTTCGTTCTTTGAGTTCGTTAGTGACCGCAGAAACATGTTTCCCAAGTGCAACTTACTGAAAGTTTCTTGAGGATTTGATCAGTAGCGATAGGCGTCAAGAAAAAGGGTCGCTGAGAAGCCAGTCCCTGCGCATTCATGGCACCTCCGTTGGGTACCATGCGGTTGTTATTCATCATGGATGCGTTGCTGCCGTTCCGCCCACGTAACGGCATAGGCCCAGCAGGAATGAGCATGGAACTGTTGGCCGGATCCAGGTCCCCAAAATTCATATCTAGAACGTTGTTTGAGGGGTTGAGAAACCCCGCGTGCTCGACCTTGGCTGCAACTTTATGGTGCACGACCGTCTTCTGATCCTCACTAACAATGTCGATGCCCAACTCCAGATGATCCGAGGTTTGAAGCTCGTGAGGTTCTGATTCCCGATTTTCTTGTGATAGTCGAGTTCCATTAACGAAGGTGCCGTTGGATGACTTAACATCGCGGATGTAAATCTTTCCATTTCTCTCCGCATATATCTCGGCGTGCTGCCTTGACAGCACTTTGCTATCAAAAAATCCGTTGGTCGGCGTAGGTACCATTTTCTGATTCGTTTGTCGTCCTATTCTGACAACGTCGGGTGCAAACGGCACAGGTATTGTCTTCCGCTCAAAGGTACCGTTAAGGGACAGCAGATAGAGTACAGGCTGCCCAGGAGGAAATTGATCGGCCGGCACCTGCCGCATCATCGACTGAGGTGCCATTTGCGGTTGGCCTAAGCCTGGCTGAAGCGGTCCATGAGGACCCATGCTATTCGGTCGGCCTGCAGGTAGCCGGGAAAGATCCCCAGGTATGTCGCCCTTGCCTGGCGGCCAAGGGCTCTTGGGCTGAGGTCGCTTTCGGACGGCAGGGTTGCCGGACCATTGGCTCAGATCCGTCGTACTAGAAACAGGAGTGCCATTGGACTGGGAGCCGTTGGTGGCAACGGACGTGGCCGAGGAAGCGGCAGAGGAGGTGGATGATACCGATGAAGATGAGTTGCTGCGCGTCAGGCTTTTACGCGGCACAAACATGCCTCGCACTTCATCTGTGTTCATTGGATTGTCACCATTAACAGTTCCCCATTCTGGCCGAGAGATTTGCGGAAAGGTCGGCGGGTTCGCGACGGCAGTCATCAGGAAAAATCGGAGCGGGTGCGGAGGGAGGTTGGAGAAAGTTTATCGATCTCGAGTCGGTCGTACGGTCTTCCCAGGACGTCACCTCTCCACCTCCGTCCAGACCACGGAGCCAAAAACAGCTCGATAGTTGATGAAAATGTGAATCCGGTCACGCAGTCGTCTTCGTCGTGACTTCCAGGTTGTTCGGGAGGATGATTTGCGGCTGCAAAGGAGGCACGAGGGATCAGCACCAGGTCGTGCGAGATGGGCCTGGGCTAGGTGAGGGTGGCCGCACAGGACAGGACCGGGCCGCGGCCAGCGCAAGAACAGCGCCCAGGATTTTCCGGTCAATGCAGCACTTACGAGATGACGCGGGTAAGGATCGAATGCGATGCCGTGACGTCGCTGTTGAGGAGATGGGCTGAATTACGAGGTGTTGGCAAGTTAGAAAGTTGGCTCCCCTAAGCGCTGCTACGTACCTCCGTGCGACTGACTCGGGGTTACATACGGTGGAGCGCGTGCACGTTAACATCGACAATATTCTACCAACTCCTGCTGGAAAATGCATGTTTTGCCTTGATCCGTCTGCTATGAGCTTCTCAAACTACCTAAAACTGACTTACTCAATAAGTTTCAATCAGAGTCCATGCGTAGTGCTTCTTGAAGGTTTCTATCCTCTTCACGTGACGCAAGTTCACAGTGCTGGAAAATGTCCGATCCCATCCATTACACTGTATCGCCTGATCCGTGCACCGCTCTAACATTTTTCCGGGCGTCCGGATCGTCGTTCGATTTGGCGAATCATATGTTCCGAGGCTGCCTGCATGAGGTTAGGTGGTGGTCAGAGTGGTTGCTAACCAAGGGCTTTTGCGAACGAGAATCGGGTTTCGCGATCTTTGAAACTTGCCACTGCCATCGACACTTATATCCTGGACCGTCGGCCAACATGCCTCCAGTTGCAGCAACGATTCCTTCTGGCCCGCATGGCCCATCCAACTTCGACAAGTGTACGTTGACGAGCATTCGCATAACCGGTAGAAGCTAACGGGTGGCGCAGGGAAGATGGGTGCTATGATGGGTGGAAGTATGTTATCGCAGCGGATTTTGACTGGGAAGACAACACTGACATACTGCTAGCTGTGGGTGTCATCATCGGATTCATTTACGGTACTGTGGAATGTCTCCCTCTTTCGACGCCTTGTATTGACTGTGTAGGCACCACCAACATTTTTCGATACGGCGCCGGCACCCAAGGTGTTTTCAGGACTCTCGGACAGTACATGGGTGCATCGGGCGCGACATTTGGGTATGACTTTTGGCTCTTCCCTCTTCTTGCGCCATGCTAATTGTATTTTTAGGTTCTTCATGTCTATCGGAAGCGTTGTACGATCGGACGCCGACCCCAAGATGCGCGAGCTGTACCTGCGAGCACAACGACGACCGGTGATGATGCAGCTCATGGCGGATGGCACATGGAAGCAGAAGAACGATCCCTAAGGCGCTGCATGGTTTGGGGGGGTGGTGAACAATCATGGACGAATTTGTGTACAACAAGGCCATCGTTGGCAATCGTGTATCATAAGGGAAAAGACCAACATCGGAGCAGGGCTATCATGGATCTATTGCGACAGACCTCTCGGAGACTTGAGCTAAGCATGTGGCGAGTATGCTGCTCGCTTGTTCCGCCGCTAGTTGTGAAGCAACGTCCCGTATTTGCTCTAGTTTTATGCTGCGTAGCGGGCAGAGTACGATGTGTGTAGAGCCGATAATCCTACAGAAAGGAAACGCTCTATTGAGGAACTATTGTTCAGATATTGCCTATGGCCGGCTATCGGAGTGATTGATGGCTAGTGAGTGAGTCGAGTTTCCGTTTAGAAGTGCCGACACACGTGTGGAATCAGCATTTCCTGAACTAGACGGACTTCTTGGTACGACTATCGCTGGTTTTTGCGGAACATGGCACAGCTTTTTATTTTATTTTTTATTTTTTTCAAAAATTGATTCACACAGAAAGACGGAAACCTTAAGTATCAAATAGAACAGAAAGCAATGGGATTTGGTTTGATAGCTTTGTCTGAACTTGGATAGCCAAGATTGCCGCCCGCGGCTAAACAAGCGCCACTACCCTAGAGCTAAAGGTTAGACCTAGCCAAACAGGTTCGTGCACGGTCCTGACCTGTCTTGGGCTGACCTGGGTCTAGGTTTCCATGTCCTCGGTGGGTTTAGCAACTCGTTATCTATTTTAGGATTCTGTGCTTGCTGGGGGATTCTCGATGGCTTCATATATTCAGGAGTCGTGTCATCACTGGGCGTAGCGTCGGACCATCCTTACCATTACTATCAGCCGAAATTCACATACGAGCAATGCCGAAACCAAGGCATCACCCTCTTGCAGCCGAGCCGCGGACGGATCATGCCTACATTTGACAATGCGGCGCACATCCTCTCCAGAGCTTCTGCCGCACGGGCTGTCGTGCTTTGGATGTGGCGAGCCTGACCTGGCGTGTAAAACCCCGAATAACAACACCTAAAGAGTCCTGTATTCATAAGATTGGGCCAAGACCACACCGTCCTTTGGCCTCCCGATTTTGTAAATATTGGTGATTCTAATCATTGTCCACTTCGTCGATAGCTTTGTTGACATGAGATTACCAAGTAGCTCGCCTCCATGGAGCAACCCCAAGCGCTCGGTGGGCGCCGTGGTGCAGATACTGTCACAAACTGCGACTAATGGGTAGGGTCATCTTATGCTGTCGCCCACTATTGCAGGAAAATTGAATTGACGGGCTTCTAGAAACTCTGTTCTCGGGACGCTGGACGCTCCTCGACTTCCCGCTTACTTGACCGACGGTCTATTGGCAAACAGGTCTCCTTGGGCGACTCGAGACTCGTCAAGCAACTATCACACTGACTATCCAGTAACCGGCTTGACTCGAAGTTATGACTTCACCATCAGTCGTGATTTTATCTCTCCCGACGGGTACGAGCGAGATGTTCTTCTGATAAACGGCGCGTTCCCAGGCCCCCTGATCGAAGCGAACTGGGGAGACGTGATCCAGGTGACGGTTCACAACAACATCACTGGCCCGGAGGAGGGCACAGCATTACACTGGCACGGCTTCTTCCAGCAAGGAACTCCCTGGGAGGACGGAGTACCCTCCGTTCATCAGTGTCCGATTGCGCCTGGTCAGACCTATACGTATCAATTTCCTGCCCACATCTACGGCACTACATGGTATCACGGCCACTACTCTGCCCAGTATGCTGGTGGGCTTTTCGGGCCTCTTGTAGTTCACGGCCCAGCACAGGCCGAGTATGACGTGGACCTTGGCCCGGTCATGCTCACGGACTGGTACCATGCAGAATACTACGATCTCGTCGGGGAAGTCATGAGCCCGGAAGGCTTTGGTGTTGTGTTTTCGGATAGCAACCTCATCAACGGAAAAGGAACATTCAACTGCTCAAGCCTTGGCCCCGAGGACGGCAACCCCTGTGAGAACAACGCTGGAATATCTCAATTTAGGTTCCGACGAGGCCAAACTCACCGCCTGAGGTTGATGAATACTGGGTCCGACGCCATGCAACAATTTTCCATCGACGGCCATAGGATGACCGTCATCGCCAACGACTTCGTCGCCGTGGAACCCTACGAGACCGAAGTAGTCACTCTCGGAATTGGCCAGCGCACTGACATACTCGTCGTCGCAAATGGGGACGCGGACGCATACTGGATGCGCACAAGCATACCCGCCGCCTGCGGCCACACCAACAATCCCGATGCCGTTGCAGCCATCTTTTACGACAGCGCCGACGAGACCCAGGCCCCACAGTCACAGCCATGGGACATTCCGGACTCGGAGGCGTGTGCCAATGACGACTTGACTCTTACGCGGCCAATGGTGGTGATGCCGCTGCCGGAGCCCGACCTGACACTTAACATGGATGTTGCCTTGTTCAGGAACGAGACTAACCATACGCTCTGGTCGTTTGGCGGCGTCTCTGGCAGGGGCAACGCGAACAGCCCGACGTTGGTGATGGCGGACCGGGGCAACTTGACGTTTGCACAGGAGTGGAACGTGGTCAACACGGGCAATGCGAGCAGCGTGCGCATCAATGTCTATAACGAGTCTCCCGCCGCGTAAGTGAGTCGGTCCTTATGGCGGATCGCCGGAAGAGGCTGACAATATGCCAGCCATCCTATGCATCTACACGGCTTCGACATGTATGTTCTGCACGAGGGCCCGGGTCGGTGGAATGGTACCATCATCCGACCGGAAAACCCTCAGCGGCGAGACGTGAACCAAGTCCGTGCCAACGGCCATCTGGTCATTCAGTTCGACGCCGCGAGCAATCCTGGTCAGTGCCCCGCCCAAGCACCATACAGCGTGGCTAACAACACCCAGGATTATGGCCGTTCCATTGTCACATAGCTTGGCACGTCTCGGCCGGCTTCTTTGCGCAGTTCCTCACGAATCCCGATGCTGTAGAGAGCATGAGGATGCCTGGAAAGGTGGCGGAGACGTGCCGGCAGTGGGAGGCTTGGACAGACGCGAATACTCCGGAACAAATCGACAGTGGCTTATGAGCGGCGGAGTGAATGATACAGCGCTTAATATTTCTTGTAATGGTCCCAGGTCGGGGTTTCATAGATGGAGGAAAGGCGTCAAGGGTTTTGATACCACGGGGTATTGAGGGATTGAAATTGTTGATTATGATGGTCTCGTTTCAGATAGATTCATTGGTATAGGAGGCTCATGGTAATGTTTACGGCTGATGTGTATTCTTCGCAACGGCTTCTGTGTATCAAGCATGACAGACACATGCCAGCAAACGGATACAAGACAAATCATCTAAGACCCACGCTATACCTTCTTGCATGCTTTATAAACTCGATTTCTTCTTGTCCTCGTCGGTCGTCTGCGCCGCATCCGCGCCCGCAGGTGCCGCATCCGTCTCCGTGACAGGCTTCTCTTTCATATCAACGCCGCCACCGGTCTTCAAGTCCTCTTCAGGCTTCTTTTCTTTATTCTGATGTTGAAGCTCTTTCGTTGCGCTTTCGTTTCTAATTTCGCCTCCTGCCTCTTTCTCCTGCAGTTTGGGCTCCTGTTCATCCAAGCCCTTTGTTGTATTGGCAGCCTTGTCTTCTGCTGTATCGTCGCTCTCGGCCTCCTCCATCTTAAGGGATGACTCGATTCTATCGGCCAGCTCGCGCACTTCGTCTTCGACTGCTTCCTCCGCTTCCTGTTGGCTGCGATTCTGACGCCTCGTTTCCTCTTCTCCCACCACACTCTTCCACAGCTCCTCAAGCTCGTCTCGCCAGCCGAGCAGGTCAGCTAGCTTTCGAATACCCTTGTCGCAGGGCCCAAGCTCTAGCACGTCATCTGCTCTTGAGCCAATAGACCCTACCTGTTCCATGTTGAATAATACTCGGGGCTTGGAGTCTCGGGCCATGTCCGGGAGCCCGGCAAACGGAAATACCGTGAGGCTTGTGCCGAGAATGAGTACGAGGTCGGCCATGACAGTCTGGTGGGCGCTGTGGTCGAAGGCCTTGGGAAGGGGTTCTCCGAAGAACACAATATCTGGCTTCACTAGCCCATCGCAGGCAGACTGCTGACAACGCGGCACCTTCCCTTTGAAGACATGGTCCTTCATGAGATCATCAGGGTAGTCCGTCTTACACTCGATGCATCGCTGCGTAGCGAAACTGCCATGAGCTTCGACGATTTTGTCTGCCGGCACACCGGCTCTTCGCTCCAGACAGTCAATGTTCTGGGTAAAGAGCCTTAGGAGTAGGCCTTTCTCCGCCAGCAGCGCGATGAACGCGTGCGATACGGTCGGGAAGAACTTTCCCGGGTAGAGCTCTTTGGCAAGCATGTAGAACGGCTCGGGGTTTTGGCGGAAGTAGGAGATGTCGAAGACCGCCTCAGCATAGGGTAAATCTAAGCGGGCGAGGTTGTGGTAGAGACCGGTATTGGGCGATCGAAAATCAGGAACTGCGACACGTATCACCAATGATTAGAACCCGGCCGTATTACGATGCATCTGGGTGAAAGGACCTACTTCCAGCGGCCGTGGATATGCCGGCGCCCGTGAGCACCACGATGCGGTCGCATTTGCCCTCCTTGATGTGCTCGGCGACGGCCTCGAGACTGCGCGCCGAGAGTGTCCGCGGAGGAACGGAGGCGTCAACAGGTCGCGACTCTTCTTGGCCCATCTTGCGCGCTTGCCAGCGGGGAACACGAGGACCCGGCTTGTGGCGATGGCGGCGTCGTCGCCCTATGGTTGCGGCGGGGTTGCGGAAGCAGGAGACGAGGGTCGCGAATGGGCTACGTCGCATACGGTGCGCTCTCCATGCAGACGAACAGCTCAGCAATAGTGATGGGCGTGACAAGAAGAGAAGAGAAGGGCAACATACAAAGACACAGGTATGCCTCGGAGGTAGGGCGATACTCTGAATGCAGTCGCTGCTGTGCTGCCTTGGGTGGTGGGGCGTCGCGCGCGTTCTCATCACGGTTACATCATCCCCGCGTTAATGGCTTTGGGCCTTTGTCCAAGTGCCCCTCACCACCACGGTAACGATACTGCGCCTGCTAACCAAGGAGGGCATTTTCGTCACAGATGTTGCTCTGACAGGTACCACATGGCAGAAGAGCTCACATGAGCCTGGCACGTCTGCGAAACTGCATCTCGCCCAAGGATGCGCGTGTACCGCGTTAAAGAGCTCAGCAAACAAGAGATAAGAGTAAACCGCGAGAACCATGCCCCCAGCGTGAAAATCCGATACGCTGCTCGTCACCCTTCGCGGCCGTGCCCATCTAACGCCGAGTGAATGCCAATCCCAACGCCAATTCCAAGGCCAATCCCAGGTTATCTTCCCACACAAAGCCCAAGGCTGCCCTCGTCCGCCATCTAGCCATGGCGGGATCTTGCCTGAGCAAACTGCTCCTCCTGCAATCGCGCCAGCTCCTCCATCGACATGCCACTGTTGGCAAACTTGTCCGACTTCTTCTCCCGTCCCTGCATCCATTCGTCAGCGCACCAACACTCGCATGTTTTCCAGAGCCGGGAGGGGGGAGGGAAACAGGGTTGCACGAACCTTTTGTACTTCCTTGTGTTCCTGCGCGGCCTCCATGACCGCCGGCACGTAGTCTGTGAACCCAAGCTGCTCGAGAGCCTTGGTGATGTGGTCGCATGCAATGGTTTTCTTGGCCTCCTTCTCCGAGATCTCATTGGCTTCCGAGGATATGAGGGTGATGAATTCTACGCAGCATTCTATGAGGAGGTCGCGCGCCTCTTTGGCGAAGGACACTCCATTCTGCGGAGGCAGGATCTCCGTCACAATCTTCTGAACGGTTGCTAGATGTAAGTTAGCAAATACTTTGGCGAGTCGGGAGTAGGCGCCGCGTAAGAGGCCAGTTTGACCATGTGGTACGCACCCTTTGGCAAAGATAGGTCGTCGTTTGCTATGAAGAGAGTCAGTGTCATTTCTTGGAAATCGATCTTCTTGCAGAACAGCAAACAGGAGTGTCTCGGACCCAAAGACATAGTGAAAGCAGTTCAACGCGCATATGTCAAGCAACGCTCCGCCCACGAACCCGGCGTGGTCCTAACCAGAGGCAAGGAAGAATATATGCCGATTTTTGGGAAATGATTGTTCATAAGGTACGCACACGCATGATTCGTGACACCGGCAGCCGCAGATTCATACGGCGCGCGGCAAGCAGTGCAAGGGCAAGAGGAACGAATGGGCTGTGACAAGGGATCCATCACATGCTCCATGAGAAGGGAGATACCGTTCATCGTGACAAACAACAACGGCAACAAAGAGATGCCATGGCAAGGGAATAGCGCACTTACCCCCAAACTCGTGATCCGACATGGTGGTATGATCCAAGGCACGAACTGCTGTGCTGCAAGACAAAGCCTGGATGCTGGTACTTAGACCCTTTGGGGGCGTGTTATGGTACGTGCCCAACTAGAAGCGGCGGGGATTAATTGGTTGGAAGTCGCAAGAAGAATGAATGGATGCTCAATGCTGTTTCAAGAAGCAGGCCGAAAAGACGGACGGCAGAGCAAGAGAACTCGGTAGATAATGCGTAGGTGGTGATGGAGTGAGGCGGGCGGACGGGCTAATGGTAAAAACGACTTCCAGATGAGGCCAAGGTCACCCACGGGCTGCACCGAGTTTATATGGATGCTTGGGCGGCGATAATGCGGCGCGCGTTGGCTGGTGACGGCGAGGGGGTGGAACAGAATTAACGGACTCAGGTACCTTCCGGGGGACGTGGATTTCGGCCATGCTTAAATGCTGCCGGTGCAAGCACAAAGTACCAGGTATCCAAATTGTCCCAGGTGCCCACCCAAGCCACCTGGCAACGCACGGGCCATGGCCGCTAGCAAAAGTCATCTGGGAAAAAAAATCAAACTCCAATTCTCCAGTTCCAAACTTTTCTCCCTCTTCCACAATTTATTCTCTCCCTTTTTCCTTCTTCTTTTTCTGTCATTCCGTCTTTTCATCGTATCATGCGCTGCAGAATGCGCACACGGAAGCGTCGACACACTTCCTCTGATGGCTGATATTCACGGCGTACGTACATTTCCATCCTCTCTTCGCATTCCTGCTTCATGATGAGATATGTTGTCGCCCCAGGCTGAAGAGGTTCGACAAGCCTCTGGTGCTGACAGACACGTCTTATGCCAAATAGACATTCCTGATTCCTACCCGCAATGGTTCTCCTTTTTGCTTTGCCTCGCAGAGCCGTCATCTCCTGGATGCCCAAGCTAACAGCTTCTCAGCTCGCCAACATGTAGCTGGTAAGCTTCGCCATCTCCATCCAAGCACACCTTCGACTGCCATGATGCCTTCGCTATCGGCACTATCAAATACCGATATTAAATGTGGACACAACTTGATAGCCTGAGCACGTGCACTACACTACGGTTCGAGGTCGAGTGCTAGGACCTATCGCTGATCTCGAAGCTGCCAGGTGGAATCTGATGTTCGCCATGCACAACATACCGCACATCAAAAACCATGCGATGGGGATACAGCGCGACTTCGCCTATGCCTTATGACCCAAGACAACTCGTCTACTCCTAACCCTGTTAGCTCAGTGGTAGAGCGTGGCCCTCTCCCCTCTCTTCCGCTATCTAAATTCCTAAATCTTCTTTCCGCTCCGATCCTAGGAACTTGATGGCAAGACGCTGGTTCGATTCCAGCACGGGCTATCATTCTTTTTGGCTCCCGCCAAGGAGACAAGCCCACAGCATTGACTAGGTATCGGATGCTACAGTAACCAACGAGATGAAGGTAAGGATGCGCAATTTTCTTTGATTCAAATCTGCTGTGATGACACAACTTATTCCATGCTAATGCTGAAATTACCATGTGGATCCAAATAAGAGCTTTTCATCTTTCGACTGATCGCACCCTTCATCCTCTTCTTCTGTCTATTTCATAACTTCTCAGGGCTCCGCTGACCTCTATCAAAGCTTGTAGTCTACTCCAGTCATTCTTGGTACGCTGCCAGTTCAGCCGCGTTCCAGCTGCGCAAGGGTTAGTAGTTGTTTGACCATTTGGTTGCCGCACTTACTTGAGAAATTTCCCACTGAGATCCTTGGTCGGATCGGCAGCGAACTTTGCAATCACATTGCCTGGCTGCTCGGGCTTCAACAACTTGCCCTGCTCGAACACCTCGACAAAATTGTCGTACTGGGCCTTGTCCATGGTATCCTTGCCAGAAGACCTGATGAGGGCCTGCATCTCCGTGTCCACTCGTCCAGGTGCTATGGCCACGCTGGTGATTTCCGGTTCCTCTGCACCAATGTGCGAGGAAATGGAGTTGAGGGCTGCTTTGGATGAGCCATATGCTCCCCACGCCGTGTACGGTTTGGTTGCCGCGCCAGACGAAATCCAGACGATGCTGCCTCTAGTCCTACGCAGCTCCTCCAAACCCGCTTTGGCCTGGGATCATGTCAACACCGAGTCATGCTGAGAGGACGGCAACCCTTACCAGAGCCAAGCAGCTGTAGACATTGACATCGTAGACGTACTTGATGCGCTCAATACTTGTATCACGCAACTTCTGGTTGTCGAGAATGCCGTGGTTGAGAATTATGCCATCAATCTGACCGTAGGATTGGACTGCCAGTTTGACCAGGTCCGTTGCAATCTGCCGTCTTATCAGACATGCGACACATTTCCATAAGACATAGTTAACAATATACATTTTCACTTGTCATATCGCCAGCTATGAGCTCAACTTGTCCCGGATAAGAACTTTTTATCGACTCAAGCAGGTCCCGTGATCGAGCCGTGAGGACGACCTTGTGCGACTGCTTGAGCAGGTAGTGGGCAATGGCCGCGCCGAGGCCTTTGCTTGCGCCGGTGACTATGAAGACTTTTGAGGTAGCCATGGTGGTAGCGAATCGGAGGGTGAAGCAAGGTTAAGTGCGACGGTGGGCTGCGAGTGGCAGCGATGAATCTGTGTAGCTGCAAATGCTAAAGTGGGGGGTTGCGGGGTCTTTAGAGGTGGGCAGGGGTATTTATCGATTGGATGTTTGCTATGTCATAGGCGATCAAGCTACAATTATCCAATGTCATGCCATTTTGAACGATGCCGAACATCTCGCTATAGGAGAACTGCTAGGTTATAGATGAGCACACGAGCGTCATGGCACAGACAGTCATCATCGGCAGCGGCATCATCGGCCTCTCCACCGCCTACCACCTCTCCAAGCACCAGCCCGGCCCCACCATCCACCTGGTCGACAGCTCCGCCGAGCTCTTCGCCTCGGCATCCGGCTTCGCGGGCGGGTTCCTCGCCAAGGGCTGGTTCGAGTCCGCGAGCGCCCCGCTCGGCCGGCTGAGCTTCGAGGAGCACGCGAGGCTCGCGGAGGAGGCGGGCGGCGCGGAGAAATGGGGCTACGCGAAGAGCGTCACCGTGGCGTACGAGGCGGCGAGGGGCGCTGTGGAGGGCGGTTGGCTGGAGGCCGGGGCTAGTCGGGCGAGCGCGGCGGGTGGTGCGAGGGGGCGTGGTGATGGAGGGGAGAAAAGTCCGCCGTGGTTGAGGGTTTTGGAGGGGGACGAGGTTAGTGTTATGGATGATGGGGGTGGAACGGCGATTGTGTAGGTCGGCGCCTGGCTTATGTGTGTTGTCGCATGGCTGATCCTTGAGCAGAGATCCCTTGAAGCTCTGCCACTTTCTGCTAGATGAGTGCAAAAACGCAGGCGTGCAGGTCCACCATCCCGCCACGGCCCTCGAGGTCACCACAGACGTCCGCGACGAGGTAGCCAGCGTCCGCATCGGGTACACAGACTCGTCCACGGAGACCGAGATACCAGCAACGCGAATCCTCCTATCCGCCGGCGCGTGGACGCCCCTCGTCTTCTCCACGCTCTTCAAGTCGTCAACAGCAAGCATCCCCGTGACAGCGTACGCCGGGCACTCCCTCGTCGTGCGCAACCCGAAGGGCGCAGGCGACACGTGCCACGCTGTGTATTGCAGCCTTGAGAATCTGTCCCCGGAGCTGTACTCGCGGCCCAGCGGCGTCATCTACCTCGCCGGCGTGAACTCGTCCACGATCCCACTGCCGCCGCTCGCCACGGGCGCGGAGCCCGTCGACGAGGCCCTGGAGGAGCTGAAGGTGTTGGCGCGGCGGCTCATCGTGTCGGAGGGGGAGCTGGAGGTTGTGCGGACGGGGCTGTGCTTCCGGCCGGTGACGCCGCGCGGCACGCCGATATTGGCGCGGTTGGAGGACGGGCAGCTCGGCGAGCGTGTGGGGACGCGGCGTGGAGCCGAGGGCGGGGTGTTCGTGGCGGTGGGACATGGGCCGTGGGGGATTTCGCTGTCGTTGGGGACGGGGAGGGTTATGGCGGAGATGATGCAGGGGAGAGCGCTGAGTGCGGACGTAAGTCGGCTGGGGCTGTGATTTCTGTTGGCCGGCGTTGATGTCCATAATGATTTTAAGGTCTACTCAGCGATGAGGTTTTCACTTGCGGCGTCTGTCTTCCGTTCAGGTGGTAATATGTAAAGTGTCTCGAAGTCGTTTGATGTCGTCTGGACTTGACATGCAGCACCCCCCAACGACAACTTCGCCCCATTGACCTCTTGCGCTGGTCTCCTGTACCACCTGCGCGAGCAGTTCTTCCCAGGGGTTCTGCCCAGCCGCCGCGGCATCGGCCGGGAGCTCCCACTGCTGGGTCGTGGTGTTGTAGACCTCGCCGTTGGTGCCATCAGGGTAAAGCACCAAAGCAGGCCACTTACCGATGCGTCCCTGCTGCACCATGTTCCCTATGGCAGCTTCGTATTGGCGTAGAAGACCATTGAGCTTGTGAACTTTGGTGCAGTTGATCCCGACGCCCCAGGGCAGCGGCCCCGGCAGCTCTGGGTCGAGCATCGTAGCGAGGGCCTCTTTGGCAGACGTCCCGTCAGGAAGCGCACCATCATCGCTAGGATAGAGACATGATATCCAGTAGGGTAGACTTGAGAGCTCCGGCGTGGCAGCTAGAGCAGTGCGCATCGCGACAATTTCATCGACGCGGGGCACCGTCTCCCACGCGACGTAGCTGACGGTGGACAGCACACGGTCGCCCAGGGACGCAAACAAGCCCAGTCGGCGCTGATGCCACTCCCGCAGCATCTCGGCCGAGCTATGCGCCGCATCGTACTCGCCGCTGTACTCCTGGCTCGGGACCATGCAAGCGCCATACGGCCCCAGGCTGAGCGCTATCTGCGCAGAGGCCTGCTTGGCCCTGACGGCCACCGACACCGCAGTCTCGAGGAACCGCGGGATCGCTTCCACGCCGACGCCATCGGGGAACTCAGGCGCTTGGGTCGTGGCGGCAAAGCCTTCGACGGAAACCTGATACGTGGCGGTGAGCAGGATGTCCACGGGCACGCGGCCAAAGGCAGCCTGGCAGGCGAGCAAGGTGTCCGGGTCCGAGAGGAGCAGGTCCGAAGACCAGAGGGGCCGCGCGTGGCTGAAGTGGACGTCGAAGCGGCGTTCAAGCGTGGTGCCTAGGCCGCCGTCAAGAATGCGAATCCGAGCCATTAGAATGTCTATTTGTGATGGAAGTGTTTGGTGTTGGAATAGGGTTGACGGTAGACGTGAATTTGGTAGCTGTGAAGTCGTGGGAATGAGGCGGCTACCCTAGGCGCCGTATGGGGCACCCCGCTTACACCTGAAGTTGCCGTCACACTACTTGTTGCTAAAGAAAGTTCAAGTATGACTATAGTCAAGAAAGCTGCTGCGACTACTCCAAGGCAAAGGGTTCGGATTTACATGCCGTTTGTTTCTTCGAGGCATTTTACAACGCATAAAACAAATAATGTCAAATCCGCCAAAATTGTATTATATTGATGATATTATCTTTTAAAGAGGCATACTCGCCTGTATTCCAAATCCGCTCAAAAAGGTATATGTACTCGACCAACCAGTTCGTCATCTATGCGTTGCCATCCCTGTTCTATCCCCTCCTGAGAATCGAAGCCATCCACTTAGACACCTTGGTAGACAATGGGGGCAACGGTGATGGTGGCAGCAACCTCGACAACCTCGACGACGGTGGGGGCGGTAACGGTGACGGTAGACACGGAAACCGTGTTGCAGAGGCAGGCGCTCGCGTACATAACAGGGTCGTTGGCGCACTGGGTGGCGTAAGTGGGGACAACGGGGACACGCTCGACGACGACGGTGGAGGTGGTGATGGTCTGGGTGACGGTGCTGCAGCGAGTGTTAGCTATCTTGCTTGTTGGATGGTAGAGAATGAGAGAAGAACATACACAGCAGGCTCGGTGACGGTGGTCTCGAGGAAGGCGGCACAGTCACTCAGGCGCTTGGAGAAGACCTCGAGGCCGAAGCGGGTGGCTCCGACGTTGCGGACGCAGTTGTTACCGCAGGTAGCGGCGGCAAGGCCGGCGAAGGCGGCGACGATGACGGCGGTGAACTTCATGTTGAAGGTGTGTTGTTGGAGTGGTGAGAGAAAGAGAGTTGATAGATCGTTGGTGAGAAGTGTGTAAGTGGTTATGGACTGGAGGTGAAGCTGGTGGTGGTGAGAGGAGGAGGGAAACGTTATGACAAGGCGAATCCTCCAGCTCTTTATATCTTTCTAGGCTGATATCCTCTCCCACCGCCGACAAGCCAACATCATGGCCCTGAAGCTGTTAAGCGCCATGGTATCCCATAGTCCCAGCAACCCCCCCCCCCCCAAATTCAATCTGCTGTGCGCTGTCTGCCCCGGCCCCCGCCCGAATCAATAGCGTGGAAAAGCACAGATCGTAGGTTTAGTTCCGAGGGAGCTGAAGCGCCCTCTTCCCAATCCCTGTAGTCGTTAATTCGTAGGGCCCCCAGCTGCAGCCACAGCTCCCGCGTATCTGCATTTTCTTTGTGTGGTCTTTCCTTTTTTGGCTTGCCCAGGCCCGGTTTGCTTCTTTGGTGGGAGATGGACAGGGGTGGACGGGCGACGCGCCGGTGCCTGAGCTAGTTGGGTGAGCCACCGGAGGCTTGGTCTGGAAGTAGGTTGGCGTTGCCAGTAGAGCATAATGGGGAAATTGCATGCCAAAGGAGAAAAAGGAAGGAACAAGGAAACAGAGACATAATCAGGAAGCAAGATATGAAGTGACAGTTGGACCAGGTTAGGAAAGTTAGCAAGATGGTAAGATTCCGCAGCCATGCGCGAAGAGACCATTGTGTGTGTATGGTATGAGTGCTCAGCAGAGTAGGCGCTCCGCTTCAACGACGATACCTTCACTTTGCTTCCCCGGCGGCCATGGATCCCATGTCTTACGACGAGCTCCATCATAGACTGCATGGCGTTGTCATGCAAGTGGCCCTGCCAATGGGCCATTCAACGCAGGGCTGACCAGCCCCCAGACCACGCATTGTTTAGGTACCATGTAGGTGGTGTTGGTTGCTGGAAGAAATTGCTGATATCCTACTGGGCGCCTTTCTTCTCCGGCCCTATGCACCCCTGGTAGATCGTCGATAGCTTCAAGCCACGCGTGTGTTCCATGTTTTCGTTTTTGTGCTGGGGATCGTAACCGTTGGACGCTGGCAGGGGAGGTCCAAGGTGTCGGATCGAGCGGCTGCTCCCCCTGGTCGTTGGCTGTGCGTGTGCATACATGTGTTGCTGCGTGCTCTTCTCGTGTCTCCGAGCCTTCGTGGAAGAGTTACACCTCTTTTCAGCGCTGCGTGTGTCGTGGGTTATGCCTCATTCGGGCAAGTCTATTGCAGGACTATTGCTGCAACGGCCATGGCCGAGGTTGACGATGAGGCTCATACCCTGGGGCTGCATCGATGTATCGCAACCCCCCCCCCCCGTCGGCTCTCCCAGGACCCTGCCTATAACGACGCTGCATTACGACCTTGTTTGTGTCATTGTTGGTTGGTACCAGATTCTCCCACACTTCGGTAGCGGTCTAGATTGTCTGGTGGGCCACTTCAGCCCTGAGCCTCCGCAGCCCCCGGCTTGTACTCGCTTCCTTACTAATCTTTCGTGAAGATAGGTTTCGACGATGGCCGTTGGCTTCCCGCGTGGAGAGGAAGGGAGATCTGCACTGTCAGGCCCGCGTGGCAGCTCTCCAAACCTCGCACTGCTCCTCCTGTAGAACCTGCCATGTCGTTGAAACCCGCGGCAACGGTCAGAGCACGCCCTAGCTATTAGTCCTGCTTGGCCCCGAGCTGAGTGAGGGCGGCCCCCTCATTTCGTATTCGAGGGCGTGGGGACGACGACCACGTCCATACGCATCGCTTTTCAGCCCCCGCGATGCGAAATAGCTCGTCCCAAGGGGTAGCCTGGACGAGGCGCACACGTCAATATGCGTTTGCTGCGTGAGACAAGCGGTCAAGTCCGCTGTTTACTAATAGTAGACCAGGGGCTTGTCCGAGCTGTTGGAATTGATGGCATATTTACAGGACCAGGCGCTACACGAGAATGGGTCGTGCGTTGCCATTGCCTCCAGGTCGTGTCAGCCAGCCACGCGCAACCCTCTCCCCCAAATTGAGCGTTTGCTCCTCTCGTCCCAGGGCCCAGGTTCCCCCTGGCTGGACGAAGCTAGCCCCCCCCCCCCGAGTACACAAACCCAGCCAGCATTGAGATGGGACTCGCCGGTGCCTTAAACCCGGGTATCTGTTGATCGCCGCAAGGACGGGGCAAGTCGCTAGCCCAGCCGTTGGTCCACTATCGTAGAATTCAGGTCCGGATCTGGAGCTAGGTGACGGGTACTTGCTGTTATTCACGTGGAAATTGAAGGGACGCTGTCAATCACTCGGTTGGGCGTTTGAGGCTATTGGTGCTGGGTTGAGACATTACCGACCAATCTCAGAGCTTCACTAAAATTGCTCTGACCTTGCAGGAATGCAAAGCTCAAGACAAGGGAGCAGGAGAAAACAAGCGGGAGCTAAGAGAAAGAAGTCGGCAGCTGGCGGCTTGACGGTCAGATCCGTCTCAATCGTGACAGCTTGAGCACATTGGGGCCCCAACGCAGGAAAACGTCACAGAATCTGGTGGCAGGCTTCCACTAACATGTGTCCGGAACCGCCACATCTCATGACTCTGCTACCCTGTCAAGCCCTGCCACCAACGGCGGCGTCTCGCAGTATTTCCACGCACCTTGGAACTAGCGAGTTCAAGTCGGTGGACCAAGATTCGATAGCCAACGGTCGACGCCGTCTCGAGTCCGTTGCGCCCTTTCACCTCCTGTTGCGAACTAACGCCGATATTGGCGCAGGCCGCTCTGCCTTTTTTTTTTTTTTTTTCTTTAGGCTTTGCTTTGGCTGGGACAGGGACGGCTGTCCTTGCACACGCGCGCGGGAGCGGTGCTTGTTTCCTATGTGGCTTGCTTAGCAACCGGCGGTTCCGAGGTCCGCAACTTCCTGATGCTGTTGGCACATTCGGCTTCGGGCGCGCATCGTGACTTGCTTTTACTTGTTTCGAGGCTGTCATCTGCTGGCGCTACGTCGCCAGTCGCGAGCCCGCTGCTCTCCCATTAGTCACGCCGTTTGCCAAGTCACATTAACACCGGGCCGCTAGGCTAAACTATCTAGGCCTGGATGACTTTAGAACCCTCAATATCCTTGCTGTCAACCAACGGCGAGCTCCTGTCGGATCCTCGGCTAGGATGATTGCGAGATATGGTTGACTGCCCTCCCGTTCACCTGTTGCGGCAATCATGTAGTTGCCAGTGAGGTCGACAGAGAATTCAGCCGTGGCCGCTGGAATGTCATATTGTTCGACTGAGATGGGTCTGGAATCCTGACAAAAGTGTTCATTCTCGTGAGGGCGGGAGCCATCTGCCAGAACACAGCCTTGATTCCTCGTATCTGCCAGCAGAATCAGCTCTTCCTCGCCTGCTAGGCTAAACACACCTCACGCCGATTTCGCCTTTGGCAGAGGACGGATGGTTGAGATAGACATTCATCTGCTCGGTACCAGTCGTTGCATTTGTACTCGTCTTTTCTAAAGAATATCCTGATGATAACAGTCATGACCGTCAGGCCGACGCCAGAGATATGCGGCAGACGTCTCAAGCTGCAGGAACCAAGTGCACCAGGGCAGCCAAGAAACTCCTTTGTTCGCGATCAAGGGGTTGAGCTGGTGGCATTGCTATTGGGACCTTGTTGTCAGTTTGGGCAACATACCTCTTCTTCTTTGTTACTTGCTCCTCTTTCAACAAATGCCTTTTCTAGCGATGTGTCTAGTTCCTGTGTTATATGGTCTTACGAAGATATCCGTGCTAGGGCACCTTACCCTACGCGCCATACGCAAATCATCAATGTAGCTCAATGTAGTTGGCCGAGGAACTATATCACGATGGAATCATAAGTCATAACCTTTCTAACTTATTATTTTGACGACAACTTTCCATCCACTACTATCCCTTCATTTAGTTTCAATACTAAATTTTTGTTTGTTCCGTTGGCAAACGACAGGTAGGTATATGCTTGATGGTGCCAAATGCCTTACATGACCGGCAACACCATGAACTGACATCAACCCTAACTTTGTACGATGATGCGATATTCTTAGAGAATGATCGGTCTCCTGGCAAGGCTCTGCGATATGTCGATATTCCGCGTTGATTAAAGGTGCGGTGATCCACGCAGAAAGGCTAGCAGTGCGAGCCACGACAAGATCTCATGTCTCAACCGATATCTCGAAGAGTCCCCATTCTAATCCCTCGTGATGATTTGCAATCACTGACTCACGACAGCAGCTGCGTCATATGCCTCCATCACATAATACCTCGAGACTTTAAGCTATGTTTACCTCGACCGCAATCAAAAGAGAGGCTGTTGGCACAAGCGAGACAACAACTCCATGAGATGTCCACGATGTAGGACTCTGTGAATGAGGTTATATCCATAGTATAATACCTGCCGGTCATAAAATATACTTCCCAACCGCTGGTCTAGGTCCTTAAACCCAGAACTGAGCGTAAAATGAGCTCTTAATCATAAGCGTCACTGATGGTGCTGTGTGTGACTAGGCCAAGTACAGTATCACAGCAAATTCGTCCAGCTGGCCCCTTCGCCTTTGAACAACATTGCCTCCACTCGCATGTAGAGCAGCATGCTTTACAGCTCGATTCGATAACACCCAACAATCTTTCACTGTTTGACAACCGGCTTTCTACTTTGCATCAGTCTCCCATCAAATATGACCAAAAACATCGACACTGCCCTTTGTTCTGCACAACGCTTCTGTGAATGGTCAAGCACAAACGGAGAACATACATCATAGTTAACATGTACCCTTTCACCAACTTCTTGTTTGCCTTCTTTGCCTTTCGAAACCAAGGGTCTCTTGGGCATCTCAAAAACGTCTTTGATGCAGCTCGTCGACAACACCATACAACGCTCCTTTGCTGCACTTGCTCATCCATCATCGCCATTCATTTACCCGCTTCGCCGCTCCTTTATAAAGCCTTCTTCTCTTATCCATCATGCTAGTCCACTTCTCGTACGTTTCCTTTCCTCTAGAAACATTCGAATCTTCAATTCATTTTGCAAACGCCTTGGCGTGTCATTTCTCTACGACTTTCGGTGTTCTAGAGATCTTGGACTGGACTATCGATGAAACTCCAGCAAACAGGCTGTATTCCTTTCAACTCAAGTGTATCACAAAAGACACATTTTGTCCAAAGAATCGACCACCAACAGCCCTGGAGCGTGTGCTCTGGTGCTCTCCCTATACATTTCGACCGAAAAGTATCCTTTCATACCAGCAAGACGTCCAATTACGAGGGCCTGACACTTAACTTCGGATTCCCTTGGCCCGAATACTGCGATAAAGTCGAGGCTCGACCTGGAACATCAGGATAAACCACAGAGATGTATTATCTCTCGTCCTCCAAGTACCTTGAGTACTACCTTAGTGGTCTCAACGACTTGAACCAAGTTCTCCTCACCCTCATCCTCTATCTCCTCGAGAGATACAATCCTATCCAGATCTTTGTAGCTATCATTTTCTGTCTGATACTCACCACGGTATTTTGTATCGCGTTTGAAACCGCCACTAGAGCTGTCGCTCGTCTCGTAGCACTTGCTACCGTTACTCCCTTCTGCATCACTACGCAAGTTCTATGCCACATCTTTGCTAGCATCGGCACCAGCATACTGTATCTGATAGTAAGATCTATTGCTGATAAGCATACTCCGCACGGCGCCAAAGCAGTTCTTTTCGACTTTGGATTGAATAATGGGAGCTGCTACATTCTGAGGATGGAGCCCAGGATGCCTGGAATTTCCGAGGATGATGCTTCTGACCTTGCAGCAAGTTACGAATGTAAGATACCCCCGCCAGTAAATGTATGTAGTCGAGACACTAACTTTGATCCAGTCTTGCAGGTCTCTTATGGTCTTCTGGACAATTGTTACGTGGCAGTGAGTCCTTCTGAAAATACAAGCAATGCTTCGTCCCTGGAGAGCTTCGGTTGGCTTCCGCATTTCGCACGAAACATTTCGTGGCATTCTCAACCGCATTCCTCCAGTCATGGTCTCTGGAAAAAGTACAAAGACGTTGCTCGGAGATACATTAACGACATTTTCAATAAGAACTACTCCGGTTCTTTCACCAATAACGAAAGGAAACCCAACGTCCAATTCGAAGAGCAGGTGGCTGTTGTTCCACCTTCAACGGAGTATCAGACGTCTGATAACGGAGCTGATACCCCGCCTCACGAAGGTGAAAGGCCAGCCCGCCCCAAGTCAAGACTGGGAATTCACCCAAGCGTGGAGTCGAATGGCAAGGCCCCAAGGAGGAACACTCAGTCCTCTTCCAAAGAACGACGAACTTTCCGCAGTCTTCTTGATGAGATCAATCAGATGAGTACTTCTGATGCCCAGCTAGACCCCAACCAAGTTATCGAGACTGTTTTGTCATCTGCTTTTTCTAGGGCAGATGCTGACAACGACGCCTCGTATGTAGACGACGATGACAACCATTCCGATTCCTCAGACACTACCATCAGGCCGTACGGCCATATCCAGTCACATGCAGAATCCAGCCATGAGGATGACCCGACACCGACGCAGGGGGGTGAGGACTTCGACACGGAACAGGGCGATATGGAATTTGCGAACAGCTGGACAAGGGGGGATAACGGTAGCGATAATATCCGGGAACATCTTGACGCGGACAGAATCGATTCCGACTTTGAACGAGCCCCTGACCAACCTCATGAGGAAGTCATTAAAACTGAACTAGACGACAAGATGATCAGCGTAGGCCCGTCAGCGGGCTTTGAGACTAGGATATCTTCGCAGTCACCCAAGCACCTTGTAAAAAAAGATAACATGGAACTGGCCCATGAGCCTAAGTCATCGGATGAGGGAAAAGGTCACATGGGGAAAGGCAACATGAAGGTTCAATCTTGGAAAGAGCAAGCCATTAAAAACTTGCCAAAGCACACCGAGGATGTTAACAAAGATGATTCGGAACCGGAACCTAAGAAAGAGAGGTCAAATCAGGAGGATAGTCGTACAAAACACAGCGCTACTCCGGACAATGGGCACCAACCATGGAACAATCAAGCTCGCCGAAACTTGCACAACTTTAAGGAGATTTATTATGACAATTATTCGGAAAAACGATTTGAACAGCAGACTGATGCTGAATATTGTGCTGAAGTAGAGGCTCAAAGCAGTAAATCTCACGAGCTGCACGAGGACGTTGATTATTCAAAAGTCAGTGATACGACAGTCGACGGAGTTAGATCAGAGCCAAAGCCAGACCCAGTGCCAGCGGTGGCCTTCGACGATATCCAGTCACATACCAAAAGGGACGACGAAGATGAGGAGAATGACGAAAATCACGATGTGCCGAGTAGAAATTTGATCGATGACGAAGACGAGCCTCGCGCACACCCTGAGCACATTACCCCTATGGAGACTCCGCAAAAGCAAATGACAGCCACTGCGGATGTTCAGTCAATATACGAAGAGGGCGACGAAGATGCTTCCAGCGAGGACAGTCCGGTCACTGTTCGGGCGAGAAGCCCGATTCCGGAAACTCAGGACGACGAAGATACTTCCGGCGAGGACAGTCCAGTCACTGCTAGGATGAGAAGTCCAATTCCAGAAGCCCAGGACAGCGGCAATGTAGTTTCCGAGGATGTCCAATTAAGTTCTGAGACTGGCTGTGGGACCCCGGAAGAATCGAGGAAGAGTAACGTATCCGAGGAGATTTCTACCCAGGCTATTGAGAATACCCAGAGACATCTCCCTGTGGAATCTCCAGAAGACATCGCCACTGGTCATTCCGATGAGATTGATAGCCCTGACAGAGCTTTGGAAAAGATCATCTCAAATGACACCCAGCCACTTCCATCTAGTGAAGTGTCTACGGCGCAGACCGAAGGGCAAGATACTGTAGAGTCAACCAAAAAGCTTGCACCCCAAGATTCGCAGGCAGCTGCCGAGTCCAGTCCTAATTCAGAAACTAGAAGTTCTCCTACCGTCGAGTCGCCCAAGTCAAAGGCAGCGAAGGACGCAAAAGCCCCAGTGCAGAAATCATCTCCAACACGTTCTACGGGTACTGCTGCTCAAGTATCTCCAGGAAATCAATCTAGTACGAAACACTTAATTCCACGCAAGAAGATTGCATCTAGGTCCAAGAGTCAGTGTAAAACTTCCACAGAACAAACTCAAGGTTCCAGCCATGGCACCGGCGCTGACATTGCACCCCCTTCGCGTACGTCTAGATCGCCAGAAGTAGTCCCGACTCAAGTACGTGCACAGCCAGAAGCCGAGCCTCAGGAGAAGCTTCCGCACCGAGTTGGATCGAAGGATGATGATGGCAAGAACAAACAAAAGCCAGCTTCGTGGTCACCTTTCGGAGGTGCCAGCGCAGCCACCAGACCGTCCTTTTTTGCTCGAAGTTCTAGGCCATCGGCGGCAACTCGTAACGCTGCGGTCGTCAAGGATAATGCGAAGGCCAGCGTACCGTCTCCTGACCCGCAGCTTTCCAAGATTCCGCGCCGGAGGGTCGAGAAGCCAGTGCCGTCAACGAGCCAAGAGCCCAAAGAAGACAGCAAGCCGTCGAGCTCATCGTCACAGCTCGTGAAGACTTCGAACGGGCCGTTCGAAGGCGGAAAAGACGCAACTACCAGTGAAGACGTCCCAATTCCAGAGGTCAACTTTGATGACAGATTCTGTGTTATGGTTAAGGAAATGTCAAGGGACTGGTCCCCCGAGCCATCGCCGCCTCCAGAGGACCAGAAATCCTTACCTTCAGCAGTGTCACCAGCTGACGAGCCCTCGGTGCCAGGGCTGCCAGAACCCGCACCAACTGCAGATCGACCCCCTTCACAGCCATCAGGCTCCTCGGACGACAGTTTCCACGACTCTGGAGTCGTAAGAAAAAGGGATCATCACGATGCTGCACCGGAGGATACTCCTGAATCGGGTCCTCAGCCATCTTCTTCCCCGCCTACTGCTTCAAATCTCTCTGACCAGGAAACGACAGCGCAAGAAGAGCCCGAAAGCGTCGGAGAGCAGCCTCAGTCCGTACCAGAGCCGACTCTTGACCGGCAATCTCAGCCAACGTCGCCTCAGTCGCCGGCTTGGGAGGCTTCAAGAAGGAGACCATGGTATCAGCCACCACCCCCTGGAAACTCGACCTGGTCCGACTCTGGGTCTTCCGGCTCCTCAGAGAAAGGGTTGTCCGACCCTAGACCCAGCACTGAATCAGCAGATGACTTGATTGATTTGGGTAATGGTACGGACGAAGATGCTGTAACCGAAGAGCCATACGAGGTCAGGGTGCAGTCCCTGGTGGAGGATGAGGTCGAGGAGCGGGACGACCCATCGCTGACCGGCAGAGGAAGAGGTAGAGCATACCGCATGGATGGTAATATTTGATGAGCGGTTGTTCCTCAGTATTGTCCCTGATCACTCCACTTTGCGACTTGTGCTGTCTCGCTGGATTTCTTTGGAACGCATCATGGAAGGTGTTGCAGGGCAGTGTTATCAACACGCTTCTTGGCCAAGAAACAAGCTGCCGAAACCGGTCCCCGAAAACGTCCAGTGACTAGGCTGGAGAAGGATTTGTCCCGTTACCCACGGCCAAGTAGGAAAGAGTCTTACGAGGGCTATGGTGTTGTTGCGCTTTTGACGGAATTACGCATTGTGTAGGTTGATTGGGTGTCATGGATGCACGGACGATACCCTATAAGGTAGACAGCAAGATAAAAAAATCATGGTGGAAATAATCAATAGTGTGTTTGAGAAAATGCTGAGAAAATCCTCTTGATGGTTTCAAGGATGTAGATTGTGATTGTGAAGAGCAAAGGAGATGATCCTTTCGCTAATCTGTGTCTTTGTAAGCTGTTGGATTGCTGTCCACGGCCCGGTCTTGAACCCCCTCCTCCTGGAGAGATATGTTGCTGAGGTCCTGCTGCTCCAGCCAGCCCTTGGGTCGTCTGGACAAGAACCACTTGGCAAGAATGAAAACGAAGCTGAAGAAGCCAAAAACTAATGAGCCCCACGAGACCACTTCATATCCAGGGCCAATCCTCGGGTCCACACTTAGTCCGTCCGGCAGTCTCTCATCGATGTAGCTGACGCGCATCACCAACAGACGATGTAGGGCATTGCCGCCGACGGCCGAGAGTTTGAACCAAAGCATGAGCAGCGCCCAGTAACTCAAGCGAACTTTGTCCCAGGCATGTTCCTCTAGAGCCTCGATCTCCTCCTGGGTGCCATTTGGACATGGACACCACTTCTTCAGAATCAGGCAGCGGCATCTCATCCAGTAAGGCTTATACTTGATAGCCCACTCTTGGAACAAGACAGTGATAGCGAGAACAAAGGTGAGGCAGTTGATGATGAAAGGCAGGAAGGGCTGGGAGCTCATCGGTGATGAAAACATGTAGGAACGGCAGGCTTCGAAGAAGACGTTTGAGCACGTCTGGACGCGTGGTCCCGGCGTCGGGCAGTCATAGCTCTCGCTGGGAAGGTCGATTGCGGCGGCAATGACGCCAAAGTCACGCCTCAAGTTGACGTTTGCGTAGTTACGGGGTGTAAAGCCTGAGGAGGGTACGCCGTCGGGAGCGGTGGGATACTCCCAGGCGAAGTTGGTGCCGAACCAACGCAGGTGAACCAGGAAATCTGTGGCGTTGCCATTGGGAAGGATGCCGTTGAGCTGGCAAGTTGTTAGTATGGCACCTCGAAAAGGCCAAGTAAAGACATACCGAGACCGGGGCCAGGCTCTTTAAGATGGGCTCTCCCTTGCCATTATCCGTGCCCGCGATGAGCTGAAGCAGGACCAAGACGGTAGAGAGGACACCGCCGGCGATGGTCAGCCCGAGCAGCACACCGGACAGCCGCTGCCTGGCCGGACTAGATAGGCCGCGAGCCATTGGGGGTGTATGAAGGCTGGGAAAGACTGGAAGTGGCAGACGGCAGGGCGAATGGAACTTATGCGGCTAAGGATTCCAATGAAATGGAATGAAGCAAGACTAGCCCAGCCAAGGGAAAAGGCAGCGTTTTGTACTGTCCAAGGAGGCAATGATGAATCGTATGAGTGGATCGCTGGCGCCAATACGAGAAATGCTCGTGTGTGATCTCCAGCAAGGAATCTTGACGAAACAGGCTACTTCGGGCCCAAAAATAGCCATGTATCCCCTAAAGCAGCCTAGAAGTGCGTGAATAATCAGGGGTTGCCGTGTAATCGTTTGAACTCATCCCTCACTTCTACAGTATTCTCTTCGTAAATGCGTACATCTTCGATCAAGCACGCGCCAACTTATCAAGCTCGAGAGGAGGCATCCTGACTACTTCTGAATCATCACCATGTCATCAAAAACAGCCCAAAGACTGACCAATGACGATCAACTACCGCGCCACCATTACTTCAGTCTCATAGGAAATCCTTATTCACAGCCCGGGGCGTACAGGGCCATCAGCTTGACATGAAAGTCGTCTACACGACCAGAAGAGTCTAACATTTCTCCTCCAACGCCCAGCCTGTTTTGCGAATCCTCGCAAGTGTCAGCAAAACAGCACACATGACAGTCGACAAGGCAGCCCATATCTGAGCCGCTCTGTAGCCTCCGCCCTCCGCCGACTGGATGGCGCCTCCGATGGGCGGACCAGTCGCCGCGAACGACATGACCATGAAGCACATGCCGAGCCGCGTGCCCAGGTGATCCAGCCGCTTCGTGATG
Organism: Stachybotrys chlorohalonatus IBT 40285; assembly: GCA_000732775.1. Taxonomy (NCBI): domain Eukaryota; kingdom Fungi; phylum Ascomycota; class Sordariomycetes; order Hypocreales; family Stachybotryaceae; genus Stachybotrys; species Stachybotrys chlorohalonatus. The sequence continues at coordinate 66,234 of KL660825.1, forward strand.
CTGGCCACGCCCGTCGGCATGAGACTCTGGAACCCCCCGGACAAAAGCCCGTAAAACGCGGTCCATGCATACAGGCCCACGCGATCAGAAGCGGCGAGCCAGCAAAAGGCAATGACAGAAAGGCCATACCCTGTGGGTACCAATAAGTTCAGCGGTCCGTACTTGTCCGCAAGCATGGGGATAATGAAACGCGCGGGAACACCGGCGCCGTTGATGATTGTCACCAGATACGCTGCCTCTGTGTAAGGCATCCCCAGGACTTGGATGCCGAAAGACCCAATCTACATCTCGGCGTCAGCGGTATCCAACTGATATGACTCAGAACGGATGCGACTCACATAGTAAATGGTATAGTAAGTTGCCCACTGGAAACAAAACAAGCCCGCCACATACGACACAAACACGGATTCTCGAAAAGCCGTCCAATCTATAAGCGGCCCGGTTTGGCGTGGTGGCAGTCTTGATCGCATGAAGGCGATGACAACACCGAAACAAGCCAAGTGAATGAAACCAATCAGCCGCATAGTCCAGGCAAACCCCAGCGTTGGAAGAAGCTCCCGTGTGATAATGGGATAGATCATTCCGCCCAAGGAATTTCCTGTCGTGACTATGCCCAACGCGATGGCGCGTCTTGTGCTAAAGTACGTCAAGACCACAGTCACCGCCGGCGTGAGCAGCACTCCTCCACCGAGCCCAGTCAAGATGCCCTGCGTCAGCAGCAATTGCCAATACTGCGTTGCAACGCTGGTCAAGAATATCCCAAGCAGCTGCAGCAGCGAGCCCGCAACCAGGGTATGTGGAAAGTATCCGGCGTCCAGCAGCCGCCCGGAAAAGGCCCCGGTGAAGTAGCAGAGGAAGACCTGGATGGAGCCGATCCAGGAGATGGTAGACTGGCTCTGGGGGAGGGTCGTGATGTAGTATGCTTGGAAGGTGCCGTACGCGTTGACGTAGCCCCAGGATATGAAGATGACGATCCAGCACATGAAGACCTGCATCCACGCCTTGGAGCCGCCGTTGGGAGGGGGCTGCAGGTCCATTCCGACGAGCTCTGTCAAGTATGTACTAATGGTCTGCGACTATAGCTGACGACATGGCGGGAAATGCCATGGATCCAGCTTCCCACCTCGCGAGAACCCGAAAATGGCACGGAAACGAAAGTTCGCAAGTCGACGATGGATTGTTTCTCCAAGGATGGCCTTAAATCCCAAACCCCACAGAAATGGAGTCGACCGGTATCGGTCAGTGGTTATTTCTTCTCTCCCCGCCAATGGAGAATAGTGTGCCTGCATCGTGCATTCAGCCATGGGGCCCGCGTGCTGGCCATTGGGAAGGCCTGGGGATGATAATTGGGGTCCAGAGATTTCGGCTATTGGCGGGATCTGGATCTGGCATGACTCCTGAGCCTGACCGCAAGTCCTATCGCTGTTGGGGCAGGCTAAGTCCAAGCCTGTTTCATGAGTTGAGGAAGCATTGCGAAAGCACGACTGTCATTTCACTTCGAGCATCGGATATGTAAGTGTAGGTCGAGGCCGGCGTTGTGGAAGATTCGAGGAGCTTTTACAGCCTTCAATGGCCATACCCTTCCTTGCGTAGACCCAAAAATACCTGGTGAAGATTGACGAAGTGCGAACCCGACAGCATGTGCATACATGATTCGCAATATTCGTCGACACTTCGCCTCATCTCACAAGGAGCAAGGGTTCATTCCCGAGCAAACGGGAGGTAGGCGTCGAGCATGGATTGACATCATGAGGACGGACCCTCGCCTGGCCTGTCCATTCTAGTGGCCCTTTGGAGAATCAAATACTGGAGGCTGTCAGAAAATTATGGTTGGCATGTCAACGTTGACCAAATTCTCCAAAATCATTCTTCAATATTCGTGTTATAAAGAGCCTGTCGGATCTGAACTGGTGGAAATCTTGTGGCATGTGACTTTGCCGTACCATTTCTATGACGTTTCTTTGGGGCTTGTCTTCCAGGATCCGGGATTTGTTTTCTTTCACAACGTCCCTCCTCAAGTTAGACCATTTATCACTCTCAGTCACGGGGCGGCTTTGTTACTATGAGAGCATGGTCAAAAAGACCTTTTACTGCATCGACCGCTCAACGTCAGCAAGCCGTTCAGATGGAGTTCTTCTTTAACTACCCATCAATTCAAACAGCATCTTCCCAGTCCCCGGGAATCACTCGGGTCGTTGATAGCAAGCCCATCCCTGCATGAGTCGAAGCCACCCCCTCCTCCGCCAACTTCACCACTGGCAACCAACGTACGCATCTTTCGAACAATGTGTTTTTCGTTGTCACGCCAGCACCTCGAGATACTTCCCATTATCCACGCCACCCCAGATCAAGGAGTTGCCTGTATCAACGCATCGCCGCTCGGTACGCAGTCGCATAGATTTTGATGAGAGCGATGATGCATGAGTGACCACCTCAGTCGCCAGCATATTGGTCTCAACCACGGGCAATTAGCTGCTGAGAAGATCGAGATTGTTCCGAAAGCTTCAATTAGCTGATTAGCTTAGTCTGTAGTCATTCGGGCGCTTGGCTTAGTGGTAAAGCGCTCCCTTAGCATGTTCTAATCATCTGGGAGAGGTCCAGGGTTCGATTCCCTGAGTGTCCATCGTGATCAGACCCGAATTTCACTTTTTGTGTTTTTTTTTGTGCTGATTTCACACGCCTCTTCTTGCTTGTCGTGATTCTTGACATATCCAACAACTTCCGAAACATCAATTTCTGAAGCCAGTCACGAGACTTTGCCCTCTAGGCGCTGTAGCACTGCTATGTGTAGGGAAGCACCACCTACTCAAAGAATATATTGCTATACCAGAGAAGCCAATCAGCAAGGAAATCGAGGACTAGCCAAATCATGCGTCCAAGGGGCGCAGATCTTGCATTGCCTGAACCGGCGACTGCAATAAGCCAAACGTGCTCGAGGCCGATGCAGCTCGGATGTAAGCAACCCCCGTGACCGTCGACGAGCAAGTTCTGGCGCCGAGCCGGATTCGGAATGCAACCATGATTTGGACCTCGAAACACATAATGCTGGGGTCCTATGGCTAAGCCCTGGTGCCCGCTGAAGACGCGTCGGCTGGCTAGAAGCAAGTATCATAGTTGCTTGCAGCACTTATTGACCTTCCTTTCTTTGACGGATTGGTGGAGATGACACGGACAGGCTATGGACGTGCCCAACGTGGCCAGTCAAGAGGTAATTAAAGGCTTGGTTAAGATACCCTGCCCAGTCGGTCGATCAGCCGAAATCCTCCATGCAAATCACATCACAGGCCAAGAGCCCGCTGCTCGGCCTGCCACGGTTCCTTTAATCCTTCCGAGCCGCACTCCTGGTCTTCGAGTCTTTCTCAGACTACGACCATACGGAAATGATGAAAAGAGCCCAAATCAGCGGCCGTCGTTGCTGAGCAGGCGCAGAAACCACCACCTCTGGAAGGATCGAAAGGAGAAGCGAATCACGTATGGTAGAGAGTTTAAAGCCACTCGACCTGTCAGCACCGATGTGACGCTGCATTGCCTCCCCCCTGCTGACAGTGCTGGGGGTACGGCTCCAAAGGGCAGCAACGTATGGTAACCCTCCGTGGATAGGATTGTGTGGCGTTTGCAAGGATTCGCTGCTGCATTGCCCAGAATATACCGAATTCGTCGATCAACTGTTTCCAACGACAGATAAAGTATCCAATGTTCCCCTGTTCCATGAAATGGGGCTTCGCGTTGTTCCTGAGTCTCCCTCGTCGCGTATGCCGGAGAAGACGACGACCAAAGTCGATGGCAATTTGAACTTGATGAGCGCCCTGGCTTTGCAACAGAGGCATTGCGTCTCTGGACAAGGCATCCAACCAATTACCTCTATCCCCGGAACACCCAGACACCATGGATATGAGCGATAGGCCTCCGCCGCCTCCCCCGGGATCCAGGATACAGGAACCGTGGGGGAATCGCTTCGACCGCATGGTCATCTCGTCAATGGTCATGCTCATCCTCACCACGGCCTTCACCATCATGCGCATTGTCTCGCGACGTCTTAGCAAGCGCGGGTTTCTGTGGGAGGACTACATCTACCTCATCGGCCAGCTGTGGTTCTACGGCGTAGCGAGTTGCGCCATAGCTCGTATGCCATGCCCCCAATCTTCTTTCCCACATCCTCTCTAACATCAAACATCCAAGTCATCGCTGTCGGCCCGCCCTCCAGCCGCTCCATCCTCGCCTTCAAGTATCGCACCATGCTGCCCTTCCGCCTGAGCTACGCCATGGTGCTTCTCTGCGTCAAGCTCAGTATCATTCTCATCGTGCGGCGCATCTTTGCCAAGAGCTCGCGCTTCGTGCATATCGCGTGCTGGGTGGCCCTGGCCATCTCCGTGGCTTGGGCAGTGTACGCCAGCTTGATCGAGTTCCTCATCTGTATGCCCGTCGAAAGCGCGTGGAATCCCGACCTAGTCAAGCATAACTGCATCAACCATCACCTAGCGTATGGCATAATCCCGGCGTGGGATATCCCACTTGAGATCTTCATCCTGCTCATCCCCGTCAAGTCGATTCTGGGCTTGCAGATGGCTCGGCCGCATAAGATTGCTTTGCTGTGTATGTTTTGTGCTGGCATAATGTACGTGTTCCATGCATCGACGAAATCTTTTTCTAATTATGACTAGAACTATCTCTTGCTCTGCCATTTATCTCTACTTCATTGTTGCCAACTTCCACCTCTCTTACATGGTCAGCATTATCCATAGCGGCATCGCTCTCATGGTCGCCTCGAGCACCGCACTGCAGCCCCTATTCAATCGCACCATCTTACAGTGGTATCGTACCATGACACAAGGCATATCATCTGGTAGGAGCGGTCGATTCAGGTCTGGCGATAATTCCAACATTGCACTCAACGACATAGCGAATGGGCGCAAGAGGCAGTCGAGGTTACGAGACCAAGGGGGCACGGAAAGCGAGGAGAATCTGGCACTCGATGCGGGCTTCTCGGGGCCCAAGGACGATGCAACTTCGAATTTTACGGAACGAGAAAGAGAGGTTGCTTGAGCGGATTTCCTGGCTGGCATAAGTACGCCATTTACTTGCTTGATAATAGACTCGACCCTACTTCCTACCGTGGTGCCAGTGACCCAGCAGACCAGTGGACATGAGAACAATGACATCCGATTTGCAGAGCAAATCATGTAGAGCAAAGAAACGCTGACATGGTAGCGTTGCTGATGCACTGTGACAACCGATCATCCTTGCTGAGGCTGCCATTGAGCCATCACATCACGGGAACAGTTGGAACTTGTCGCTTCGTGGGTTTTTCCTGTTGGAAACGACTGCCCTTGAAAAGAGCATTAGATGATGTTGGTGTTCTGCACAGCTCACGTAACTGAGGTATTGCCGCGGTGTGTCAGGATTGTTGCTGATTAGGAGAACTTTGGAGCAAACGCGAGACGCCTGCTCAGTTCACGAAGCTTCTACTAAATGCTGTTCATCTTGCCATACTCTTTTCTTTGGCCCGTGAACGTTTGCAAGGGAAGCGTGAGACTTGGCTAAGCCGGAGTTTTGGTGCAGAATGAGCCGACCACCTTGCAGTGAGGTTACATATTGCGCCCTGCTATGTCTTTCAGTTTTCGAATAATACCAGGCATCATTAGGCAAGCGCGGAGTGACTGAAGGTGAGGCAGTGTGTAACAGGAGTTTACATATCGTTACCACGACAAGGGCGCCGTACCATTGCCCGTGGAACATGTTGCTTCTGCAGCAGATTAATTGGATTATTCCTTCTCTCTGCATCTACCTCTATATCCAACGTCAGTCTCAACGGTGTATCCGAAAGGTGATAAGCCCCAATGCTACTGCCATAGGGCTACGTAAAGGCCACCGGACCTGAACAATGTGCATCTTTGATGGAAAGGTTAACTGCTTCCTCTTTAACTTACCCCTGCCAAGCCAGAATGAAATTGAAGGTGGCTCGCATCATCGTGCTAAAGCATGGGGTATATTTTCTGAGTACTTTGAAGTAATCAAGAACTACCTTTGTGCTGGGGCTGCCTGAACGTTGTAGGAATTGCTACCATGTTGCAAGGAGGTTCTCAAAGCACATTGACACCTTTGTCACTCACCTTTCATCCAAAATAGAGGCATAGTAGAAACAACTACTAGATCCCAGCATCATTAGCTCTTAGTTATCACTCGTCTCCAACAATACGGCGCCAGTGCTATTCTTCGCCATTGTGTCTCGGTCAATCATGGCAGTAGGTGGGTAGGCCGGAAGGCGGATGGCCAAGGATGAGTTGGCGCCTATACAGAGGTTATATATTCAGTTGTCACCCAGTCAGGTGGCTCTCGAGACTCACGCTTGGTAGGGAAATGCACTCGAAGGAACCTGCGGCACGCCGAAGGAGACGTCCTGTCGGTCTGACACCTGGCGGCAGCTGCCAGGACAGACACTAGGAAGATCGTCTTTGCCAAAGCAACCTTTATAATTAACGTAAGTCTCGACAGTATTAAAGACAGAACCACAACACCGCGTCTCTCCCTACCAACGCAACCAATGAGACCCCAGTGTAAGCACGAGTTCCTGCTCACTGCTCTTCGTCCAGGCTTCGACTTTTATACAAACTATTCTTCACTGTTCCGTCTTTGCCTGAATAGAACACCATTCTTGTCGCCGGTCATTCACCAGCGAGTTGGGTCCCCGTTCTCTCCGGCACCCAAAACACCACACATGTCGACGATGACGCCACCAGTCTCACGTAGGATGGATAAGCCCGAGATCAAACCAGGGATCTAGTCAGAGCTTAAGCCCGTGATCAAGGCCTGGCGCCCTGTCTGCGGCACCAGCAAAATGAACGACGCATCGAAACAGTTGAGGGTGTCGGCAGCCAGACGGTCAGGATCCAGATCCACGTGGGAGACAGGACCCGGAACCTCATGCTTCTTTCCATCGTAGTGTGCCGGACAATCCACATCTCTGAGGGCTGCCCGGACCTTGTGCTATGGCGCGCCCTAGGCATGCCCAGTAGGCCGGTGTCGTGCAAGCTGCTGGCGCAGTACAGCATTTCAAGGTCCCTCTCATTGTATCCGAGGCTGCTTCGCTGGATTCACGAGATGATTAGTTGTGGGCTTAGCAAAGAGGTTCGCAAGCGTCAACGTGTTGTGCTGAGAGGCAAGAACAAGAATAGCCGACGACAGCTTCGGGCAAAGGTGCTGACTAGAATGAGCAGCCAGTCTGTTGGTTGGTAAGTTTTGATGAGCTCGACGAGATGCTGGGATGTACGATATTCGAGGCAGACTAGAATCGCCAGACACATATCTGCCTTGTTCCAGGACTACTTGGACCAGCAGCCCTAGGCCTTGGGACTCGACTATGATCTGATTGCGTTGGCTTATGTCAATCCAAGAGCACCAGTATCGACTGCCTTGCGCGATGTTTCATGTCGGGCGAGCTCTTCCTATTTCTTGAATTACAACCCAAAGCTAATCGGTTATAAATCAAATGCGAGCTCATTACCACAGCACACTATGGTTTGCACCGAGGTCATTTTCGGCTACTAGATTTTCCAGAATTTACCACGATGCGGTGCTAATAAAGTATGTTGGTCAGTCAAATAACACCATTGGAAGAGGTTAGACGAGCCCCAGAATCAGAAAGAGTCGGAGTTTGGATCCCGCTCTTTCACCGGAAGCATCGTATCATTGGTCTCCCGTCGATCATGCAGAAAAGGATACTTAAGGATTTTATACTTGACGAAAGAGCTAGTATCAATGAAATAAGCCAGAGAATGCAGCATGGCAACCATAATATCACGTTGTCCACTGTTAACGAGACAATGACTTATGTGAATGACCGAGAGAAGCAGTAAAGGTTTAGAACGTTATCATACAGGGTACGCTAGTAGCCCAGGTGCCGCTACTTGTCACTGGCCAGTGCGAGGACACGGACAAAATCTCCGGTTATGCCATTCAAAATACAACTGCCACTCGGCACTTAGGCGGCGCAGATAGCGGGCACCTACATGAACCGGCAGCAAAACACTTGAAGCAGAATGTTTTGTTCAAATCGAGAACCAACAAAACCGCGGACACCGGCCTGGTGCAGGATCCCCCCTTACAAACGAGGGAATGATTGCCCTCCCTTTTCCCTTTCGCTTGATCCCGTCGGGCCCACAGGCCCAGCTGGGAGGGAGGCAGGGGTCAGGGATTAAAGATTAGGAGAAGAGGGGGTGCGTAAGCAGGCGAGTAGGTGGACCAATGCCTCCGATTCCACGAACGAATCCGCACAAGCGAATTGTTAACGGTGGAAGGGGTGTGCGTGTGTGTGTATGCGGATTCAGCCACAGCCAAGGAACGAAGAAGGGTTGTAGGAGACCCGAGGGTCTGGGACTGACAGTTGAAGCCTCTTTTCCCCTCAACCCCCCCCCTTTTTTTTTGTGCAACGTACAGGTGCTGGCATTCACGGGGCACACTTGACAGCAGAGCAGAGCAGAGCAGAGCAGAGCAGAGCAGAGGACGAGCTGGACGAACGAGGCTTGCCCGTCTTTGGATCGTTGCATGTGTAGCTTGGTCCGGCCATGCAGCAATGAGGTGGTCTGGCTGCGTTCCTTTTGGCTTGGCTGCAGAAGGCCGGCCTCAGCACACGCGTGGACGCAGGTAGGTGACAAGCCCCCCGTGTGCCGGGCCAGAATGTCACCTTGCCATCCCAATGCTACCGTATGAAGTCATGCGGTTCTACCACACACAGTGCAATCGGACTGTAACCAAATCAGGTGTGAGAGGTTGTCCTGGGCCATTGAACCCTTCCACGGCCCGGTCCCGTCGGCTACCGTATCCCTCGCGTTCCCGCGTTTTAAAGCCGGTCGGGAACAAGAAATCGCTTTGTTCAAATCTCGATACCTCGGGTTAGACCAGGTCCCCAGGCTTGGCGAATCCAGTTAGACAAAGAAAAGAAAAAGAAAAAAAGGGGGGGGGTGTGGGATACGTGGTGCCATGCTCATGGGAGAGGAAACATGCCTGGTGATGATATTAGTAGAACCACACAACGAGGTCCCCACCAGCCCATCCATCTCCAACCCCCCTACACCCAATAGTAACTTTGCTTCTCGCTGCACCGTTCCATAGGACATGCTTGCTAGTAGGATGGGCATGGGATGGGATGGAGGATGGATCCGGACAAAACGAACATGGATACCGCCAGCCCGGTAGATAATTAGCGACGTGGACCCAGACTGCTGGGCCCAGAGTCGTTCAACCCCCCCCCCCCCCCAAAAAACGAAACGTCTTCCCATCGTCTCGTCACGGCTCTCGTTGCGTGAATGCTCTGATAAGGGGGACTGGGCAGACGCTTGGAGATTTCTTCTTAACAGTGCCTCTGCGCCTTCTGCCCCCTTTCCCTTCCCGCTGCGTTGCGGCCAGAGCATCGTATTACCTTCTCTTTTCTCCCATCGCCAACAGGCGACGAGAAACAGCAACCATGTCTCTGTCTCTCGATAAGATCTCCTCCTTCTTCCACAATGTCTCGCCTACCACAATCGCCCTCTCTGGCGCCGTCACCACCACCGTGCTGCTCGTGTTGCGCGAGCTGCGCTCGTGGCTGCGCCTGCGACACGTCCCTGGTCCCTTCTGGAACGGCTTGTCCATCTATCCCATGATCAAGCTGTCCACCAGCGGCAGGATGAGCTTCCTTCTGAAGGACATAGGCGACCAGTACGGTACGCCGAGAGACCCTTTTTCATTACTTATTTAATTATTTGACTATCATTATAGTCTTCAAAGACGAGAGAAACGAATGACATCACTAATGGTATGCGCGCATAGGTCCCTTGGTTCGTGTTGGGCCGAATGAAGTCATGTTTGGCGACTCCGAGACGTATCGCAGCCTCTCTGGTGTCCGATCCGAGTTCACAAAGGGTCCCTGGTACTCCCCTTCGCGTATCGTCCCAGACCAAGACAGTCTCTTCTCCATGCGCGACGATGCCCCGCGCAAGGAACTGCGGGCCAAACTCACCCCCGGTGTGAGTACCGACCTCATACCAAAGACATGTTTCGGTCCACTGACACGACCCAGTATTCGGGCAAAGAAGGCGAAGGCTTCGAGCCCGGCGTCGACAGGCACGTCGGCATGCTCGTCGACCTCATCCGGGACAAATACCTTTCCACACCTACCGAGTTTCGTCCTATCGAGTTCTCCCACACGTCGCAGTACTTTGCCCTCGACGTCATCAGCTACCTGGGCTTTGGCGAGGCCATTGGCTTCCTAAAGAACGACGCCGACATGCATCACTACATCGAGGTCAACGACAGCTTCTTCCCGGTGCTGGCCGTTCTGCTCAACGTGCCCTGGGTAGACAGCTGGCTGCGGACGTGGCCCCTGAGCCTGGCCCTGCCTAAGGAGGGCGATGAAACGGGTTTCGGACGTCTTATGAGGTGCGTGAAGTGAAGGCAGTTGGCGCCCGGCGTTGAAGTTGGCATGCTGACGGTGGAGGTGCAGATTTGCGAGACAGCTTGTCGACAAGCGCCTTGAGCCTGGCGCTGAGCCCGGAACCGACATGATGCAGGCGCATATCCGCTCAGGACTCACGCGCAAGGAGCTCATGGCCGAGGTGTTTCTTGAGATGTATGTTTCCCGCGCTTGCCTCCCAAGCTGTTCATGCCGTCTTCAGGCAATCCGCTGACCCTGACTCTTGGCAGGGTCGCCGGATCCGACTCCACCGCCACGGCCATCCGCATGACGCTCCTCTGCCTGATCAACACGCCGTCGGCACTCGACGCGCTGCGGCGGGAAATCGAAGAGGGCATCGCCGCGGGCCGCATCAGCTCGCCGATCCGCGACGCCGAGGCGTTTGGGCTCCCGTACCTGCAGGCGGTGATCCGCGAGGGCATCCGCATGTTCCCGCCGTCGACAGGCCACAACTACAAGCAGGTGCCCGAGGGCGGGGCGCGGGTGCACGGCTACTTCCTGCCGGCGGGCACGCAGGTCGGGCTCAACGTGATGCGCATGATGCGCGACAAGGAGCTGTTCGGGCCCGACGCCGACGTGTTCCGGCCGGAGCGGTGGCTGGACGGCCAGGCGGCGCCGGAGCGCCTGCGGGAGATGGCTGCCACTGTGGAGCTGGCGTTTGGGCATGGCAAGTTCCAGTGCCTGGGCAAGACGATTGCGGCCATGGAGCTGAACAAGGTCTTTGTCGAGGTGAGTTGAAGCTGCTGCGGCTGCTCCCCTGCTCCCCTGCTCCCCTGCTGGACGTGGCAGATGGTAACTGACAGCCGCCTGAACAGCTTCTTAGGAGATATGACTTTGCCGTTGTCAACCCGCAGTCGCCCCTGCGGCTGTGGGACGCAGCATTCTGGGTGACCAACGACTTCTGGCTGCGCGTAACGGCGAGGTCGGCGTGAGCGCTAGCACACACCACGATGCCTTCCCTTGCCTCGGCCACTTTCTTCCAACGACTGTGATATTTTTACCTAATGGGGAAGATGTTCGCCAGCATCACTCACTCCCCACTCCCTTTTCTTAGCCTAACCAGATGAAT
>KL660826.1:0-35094 GCA_000732775.1 Stachybotrys chlorohalonatus IBT 40285
AACCCAAGAGTATCAGCTCGGCTTCTGAAGGACTGTAAAGCGCAGTGCGGGAGGCAGAGGGCGTGCCAGTGTCCAAAAATCGGCTGGGGATGCTGCTTCGGGTAAGGTAAGTACGGTGTTTGGACAAGAACCCCCGCGTGACCACGATCGGCACCGCCAGCCTAGAACGTGAAAAAGAGCGGCCATTGCCACAAAGGATGGATGAACCAAGCTAGTGGGTCTGGTCGTTATCCAGCGAATGAGAGATGTTGCTTATGCTGCAGACTCCGACATGATATGTGCCTTAGTAGGTATAACCACGGGTCTGCCTGCTTGTAACGGCTGAGCACCTATCTTTTCCATCATCATCATCATTAAACCCTCTCTTATACTTGATTCACTCACTGCAAACCCTTCTGGTGGCCGATCCCTTGGCTGTTGACTCGTACACAGTCTTGTCGCTTGCTGTGCGCCCCTATCCACTGGTCAATGCTTGTTCCGTGACACGGCGTTGACCTATCAGGCACTAACGAGGTGGCGGCGTTGCCACGATCTGCCCTCAGATCCAAACCACCAATCCTCGACTGATAAGTTGCTGGTTACACTTCCTTCTTACCAGGCCTTTCTTCGTCGAGTTTCAAGTGACCTTCTCCAATTTGGGCAGATACGACTGAACTCTGACGGCTCGGGAAGCGATTGGCCATTTCTTCTCCCAGCTGCTCCCAGGCTACCCTGCAGTTGGAGATAGTTTCCTGGTTGACTTAGCTGTCCGACCATCTGTTTGTTTGCCGCCATGGCCCCTATTGCTCTTTCTCCGGAGCGTGAGTCTTCGCCAGAATCGCTGTCACCTATCACAGCCAAGTTCGACGACACGCTTCGTTTCTACCTAAATGGAACAAAGGTGGTGTTGGACGACATCGACCCAGAAGTCACCGTGCTGGAATACCTGCGTGGTATCGGTCTCACAGGAACCAAGCTGTATGTTCATCATTGTCGTTTTATTTTGACACGAGGTAGCTAATACGTGAACTTGAAGTGGCTGTGGCGAAGGTGGCTGCGGCGCCTGTACCATTGTCGTCAGCCAATTCAATCCCACAACAAATCAGATCTACCATGCCAGTGTCAACGCCTGCCTAGCACCCCTCGTCAGCCTGGATGGTAAACATGTCATCACTATTGAAGGCATAGGCAACTCCAAACGGCCTCATCCGACCCAAGAGCGGGTGGCCAAGGGAAACGGCAGCCAGTGCGGCTTCTGCACGCCCGGCATCGTCATGAGCCTCTATGCCCTGCTCCGGAATAATCCAGAGCCCACCCAAGATGACGTTGAGGAAGCCTTTGACGGCAACCTATGCCGCTGCACAGGTTACAGACCGATCCTTGATGCAGCACATACCTTCAGTGGCAGGAAGTCGAGCGGTACCCCTACTGGCGGTTGCTGCATGGACAACGGCTCAGGCCCGGCCGACGGACAGTGCTGCATGATGAAGAAGACGCAACTCGACGACAAATCTTTCCGAAAGTTCACACCTCCTGGCTTCATCGAGTACAACCCTGAAACAGAACTCATCTTTCCTCCCGCACTAAAGAAGCACGAGATGAGGCCGTTGGCTTTCGGCAACAAAAGAAAGAGATGGTACCGACCCACCACGCTAGATGAGCTTCTACAGATCAAGAGTGCGTATCCTCAAGCCAAGATCATCGGAGGCAGCACGGAGACGCAGATTGAGATCAAGTTCAAGGCCCTCCAGTATCCTGTTTCTGTATTCGTGGGAGATATTGCCGAGCTGCGACAGTACACGTTCAATGACGACCATCTCGAGGTTGGCGGAAATGTTATTCTCACAGACCTGGAGAGCTTATGCGAACAGGCCATCAAACACTATGGGCACGCTCGAGCTCAAGTCTTCGAGGCCATGTTGAAGCAGCTCAAGTACTTCGCTGGCAGGCAAATCCGCAACGTTGGAACTCCTGCAGGAAACCTCGTCACTGCATCTCCTATATCCGATCTGAATCCGGTATTCTGGGCTGCAAATGCCGTTCTGGTCGCCAAGTCTTCGACCAAGGAGACCGAAATCCCAATGGCCCAATTCTTTACCGGGTATCGAAAGACCTCGCTTCCAGCGGATGCGATCATCGCCTCCATACGCATACCCGCCGTGGCCGAGAAGGGGGAATTTTTCAGGGCCTACAAACAATCCAAGCGAAAGGACGACGACATCGCTATCGTTACCGGAGCTCTACGCGTCAAACTGGATGACGAAGGCATCGTCCAAGAATGCAACCTCATCTACGGAGGCATGGCAGCCATGACTGTAGCAGCAAAGACCGCTATGGACTATCTTATCGGAAAGCGCTTTTCTGAGCTCGAAACTCTCGAAGGAACCATGAATGCTCTGGGAGCAGATTTTGATCTCCAGTTCAGCGTGCCGGGGGGTATGGCTTCATACCGCAAAGCTTTGGCCCTGGGCTTCTTCTACCGTTTCTATCACGATGTGCTCACGGGCCTCGATGGGACAAGCGATATAGCGGACACGGAGGTTGTTGAGGAGATTTCACGTGCCATCTCGGATGGGCGCGTGGATGAGAAGTCGGCTGTGGCTTACGAGCAAGAAGTCACTGGAAAGGCCAATCCACATCTCGCAGCCTTGAAGCACACCACTGGTGAGGCGCAATACACTGACGACATCCCAGCAATGAAGAATGAGCTTCATGGTTGCTGGGTTCTGTCATCCAAGGCACACGCCAAGATCAAGTCGATTGACTATTCGGCTGCTCTCGACATGCCTGGTGTTGTCGACTATGTGGACAAGAGTGACATGCCTTCCGCGGAGGCCAACAAGTTCGGCGCACCCCGCTTCGATGAAGTCTTCTTTGCCGAGGGTGAGGTTTATACAGCCGGGCAGGCAATTGCCATGATCCTCGCTACCTCCGCTTCGAAGGCCCAGGAAGCTGCCAGAGCTGTCAAGGTTGAGTACGAGGAGCTTCCTACCATTCTCACCATGGAGGAAGCCATCGCAAATGAGAGCTTCCACCCTCACTACCGCGAGATCAAGAAGGGAGATGTCGAAGATGCATTCGCAAAGTCCGATTACGTGTTCACGGGCACGGCGAGGATGGGTGGCCAGGAGCATTTCTACCTTGAGACCAATGCTTGCTTGGTTGTCCCCAAACCTGAAGATGGAGAAATGGAGATCTTTGCCAGCACGCAGAACGCAAATGAGACGTAAGCAATTTCCACATGGCATTCGCTCGCTTGACCTGGCCACTGACTCAGCATAGGCAAGTGTTTGCTTCTAGAGTCTGCGATGTATCGGCAAACAAAGTCGTCGTCCGCGTGAAGAGACTCGGCGGTGGCTTTGGCGGCAAAGAGACTCGCTCCGTGGTTCTCAGCTCAGCCGTTGCTCTTGCGGCTAAGAAGACGGGCCGTCCGGTCCGGTGTATGCTGACACGAGAAGAAGACATGATTACCATGGGCCAGAGGCATCCGTTCCTCAGTCACTACAAGGTTGGTGTGAACAAGGACGGCAGCTTGCAGGCCCTCGACTGTGATATCTTCAACAACGGAGGTTGGACGTTTGACCTGAGTGCCAGCGTGGTCGAGAGAGCCATGACGCATGTGGACGGATGCTACCATATCCCTAACATGTTCGTCCGTGGGCGTATCTGCAAAACGAACACCATGTCGAACACGGCATTCCGTGGATTCGGTGGTCCTCAAGGCATGTTCATCATCGAAACGATTATGGAAGAGGTCGCAGATCGTGTGGGCATTCCCGTGGAGAAGCTGCGCGAGGCGAACTTCTACAAGGACCTTCAGGAGACGCACTTCAACCAGCCAATTACGGACTGGCATGTGCCACTCATGTACAGGCAAGTCCTCGAGGAGTCCAAGTACGACCAGCGCAGGGCAGAAATCGCGAAGTTCAACGACACGCACAAGTGGCGCAAGAGGGGCCTGGCTATCATCCCGACCAAGTTCGGCATCTCCTTCACCGCCCTGTTCCTCAACCAGGCCGGTGCTCTGGTGCATATTTACCACGATGGATCCATCTTGGTGGCGCACGGCGGCACGGAAATGGGCCAGGGTCTGCATACGAAGCTTGCCCAAGTTGCTGCGCAGGCATTGAGCGTCCCTCTCGACAACGTCTTCATTTCCGAAACGGCAACCAACACGGTCCCCAATGCGTCGCCGACTGCCGCATCAGCATCGTCCGATCTCAACGGCTATGCCATATACAACGCGTGCGAGCAACTGAACGAGAGACTGGCTCCTTATCGCGAGAAGCTTGGGCCGAAGGCAACGATGAAGGAGCTGGCGCATGCGGCCTACTTTGACCGCGTCAACCTTTCGGCCCAAGGCTTCTACAAGACCCCGGAGATTGGGTATGTCTGGGGCGAAAATAAGGGAAAGATGTTCTTCTACTTTACCCAAGGTGTTGCGGCCGCCGAGGTAGAGCTGGACACGTTGAGTGGCACCTGGAACTGCTTGCGATCCGACATCAAGATGGACGTAGGTCGCTCGATCAACCCGTCTGTCGATTACGGGCAGATTCAAGGCGCATTTGTCCAGGGCATGGGGCTGTTCACCATGGAGGAGTCGCTGTGGCTACGAAATGGTGCCATGGCTGGGCACCTCTTCACACGCGGCCCTGGCACATACAAGATTCCCGGTTTCCGCGACATCCCCCAAGAGTTCAACGTGTCCCTTCTCAAGGACGTGGAGTGGAAGGAGCTGCGTACCATCCAGCGGAGCCGCGGTGTTGGCGAGCCTCCTCTCTTCCTGGGCAGTGCTCCCTTCTTCGCCATCCGCGATGCGCTGAGGGCCGCAAGGAAGGCTTCGGGCGTCGAGGCTAAGGTCGGGGATAATGCGGACGCCGGTTTGCTCAGGCTTGAAAGCCCCGCGACGCCAGAGCGCATCAGGCTGGCGTGTGAGGACGAGATTATTAGAAGAGCGAGGGTCCTGCCGAAGGAAGGGGAGAAGAGTTTCTTTGTGGCTATCTAGAAACATCAATTACAGCACTTCTGGTTCTCAAGAAATGACAGGGGAAAACCACCGACTCGGTGACCAGGATGAACACACACACACGCACACACACAGCTCTATAAGGTACGTGGGTTGGAGGTCTCTCGCATGTAGTCGGACGGCCACCGCCACTGGTTATCTTAGCCGAGCAACCGAGGAATTGTGCCTTCGTATTGGAATCCGTGAGAGGTCGCTGGCGGTTAATTTTCGTCCAATGTCGCGTGAGACTAAACGAATGGGCACCGACGTGCATGAAGGATGCACGTTAGCCTGTAATTCAAGGGCTCATGGCTGGCTGCCACAGCTCTGGGTCTTGAAGAACCCCTCCATCAGCAGCCCGCTAGACTCCAGTCCCCTGTAGAAAAGTCCAGTTGGGGAGGCCGTGACCCCACCCATTAGAACGATGACCCTAAAGTAGAGCTGAGCGTCCGTCAACAGCCACTAAGGTTCGGGTCCTCGAGAGGTTGATCTGCGTCGATTGAAGAATCGACATCGCGCTTCACACCAGGGCGCTAATCAACAAGCCAGAGAGCCCAGTTGTCTCTGCAACACCACATTGCAACGCGGACACGGCGCACGACGCACGACACACACGACATCAACCCCGGAGTGCCAGCAGCGCCAAGAACGACATCTCCCTCCCCTCCCCCCCATCGGCCTCCCAACTTCTTCCTGTCCATCCGCTCGCTAGCTATGCCGAAGGCCATTTCCTAGGACGCCTCGGGAACACTGTGAAGGATTGTCGTCGACACAGGACAGCCAGGCTGCACCAGCCGGCAAATAGCATCGCCATCCCAACGCCGCCGCCCTACATTTGCGTAACCTCGAGATCCAATGGGATTATAGGACGAGAATGAGCGACCGCAGTGCTGCCGCCGCAGGCAAGAATGGCAAGGCCGACGACGCCAAGCCCAAGGATCGCATCAAGGACAACGGCACCGACGGCCCCCAGAAGAGCCCCAAGAAGAGGCGCAAGGTGAATCATGGTACGCGCAGCCCATTTGTACCTAAAGTCGACTCTGCGACCGCGCCAGGCGCGCATTGTCGCCCAAGCGGTTGGTCGCAGGCTGATCCTGGACGGCCTCGGGCCGTGCCTCCCTTCTTCCTGTTGGCCTTGCCCGACTTTTGACTGACATCTCTTCTTCTCCCATAGCCTGCGTATACTGTCGAAGATCTGTAAGTGTAACAAACCCGAAAGCAGCCCCTTCCTCGGAAAACGGTCCGCGACGTTGCAAAAGGTCCCAGCCGAGAGCCAGCTGGGTGCCCCATGGCCGCCGTCCGACACCGGGCATGACGAGTTCGGGACATACTTCTACTATGGGAAAAACATGTGGCTGACGGCAAGCTTCTCGTGCCCGCGTACGCTCACAGCACATGACCTGCGATCTGGTATGTCAAGGATCTGGCGATCGACGCCATCTCACGATCGGGAGGACGCGCATGCCACCACTCCTTCTTCCTCCCCCCCCCTCCCTTCTCCCCCCCTGGCATCTCATGCTTACGTCCTGCGTAGGAGAGACCTTGTACGAGATGCATTAAGCGTAACATCGGCCATCTTTGCCATGACGAGCCGCGCGACACAGATACCAAAAAGCCGAAGAACACCCCAGCCGCCACCGTGGAGGAACCCGAATCGCAGCATCAGTCCGATATGAGGCCCGCCTCTGTGTCCAACAGCATGGGGCCGCCACCCAGCTTCGACGGGTCCAGGCAGAGAAGCACGCCGGGTTTCAGCACGAGCAGCGGCTTACTTGGACAGGCCAGCCCGATGGCCCTTGTGCAACCAGCCTCCACCACCGGGTTGCAAGGGAGCAGCTCCATGGACAGCAATGGCGGTAGTAACTCGAATCAATGTAGGCCATTTGGGACCCCTCTTTCGATCGCCGGCCCTCCTCCCGCCCCCTTCACACTCACCATCCCTTAGGAGAGCGAAGAGAAGGCACTGGGGGATTTGCAGTGCGATATGAGCAGGAGTTGAGCTGACCATTGGACAGTTGCCGGCTTCTCGGATGCTTGGATGACGGCGCAGAATTTCAACAACTACAACCCGAACTATATGATTGCACCCGAGGTCACCCACGAGTTTAATCTACTCAACGACTTTCTTCATGCAAGTCTGCTGGACGATAGTGGTGTGCCCGCGGAAGAGTCTTTGCAGAGTCCGGCGTTCGACGGGTCGGGTCAGTCGGACATGCTTCCCCTGGCATTTGGTAGGAACAGGGGCGGGTCGTTGGCCTCGGGAGACTCCAGCAAAGCCACGGGGTTCCCGGCTGGATCTATGCCGCCGCCGCCCAATGTGGAGGCGAAGACCTTACTCCGGCCCAAGACAGCCGATAAAGACAAGACTAGGGAGTACTACCTACAGGCCGCGGACCCTTCGGGCAACGACACCCCTGAGGAGAGGATGGACCGCGTGCTGACAGCCAAGTACGAAGCCGGGCTTCTCAAGCCTTTCAACTATATCAAGGGCTACGCGAGGCTTGGCAAGTACCTCGACGGGCACATTGCACCGTCGTCGAAACAGAAGATCCTCCGTACCATCAATCACTTTCGACCCAAATTCCGCGAGAAGGCACAAGGCCTGACGGACATCCAGCTCGTGTATGTGGAGATGTGGTTCGAGAAGCAGTTGATGGACTATGATCGTGTGTTTGCTAGCATGGCGGTGCCGGCGTGCTGCTGGAGAAGAACCGGGGAGATATTCAGGGGTAACAAAGAGATGGCCGAGCTCATCAAGGTACCGGTTGACGATCTCCGCGATGCAAGTCTTGTACTCCTCCCGATTAATTTTTATCTGTCAACTTACAACGTCCAGGGCAAGATCGCGCTCCACGAGATCCTCACCGAGGAGTCCATGGTCCGTTACTGGGAAGAATTCGGCACCATTGCGTTTGACCCGGCGCACGAGACGTTACTAACGGCCTGCGCACTGAAGAACCCGAGTGACACGTCAGACCATCCCATCGTCAAGTGCTGCTTCTCATTCACGATCCGTCGGGACGATCATAAACTGTAGGTCCCTCTACACCACTAGTCTTGCTTGTGACGCTGACCAGGAGTCGACACAGGCCATCCTTGATTGTTGGGAACTTTTTACCACATGACCCTCCAGGCCTTTCTTAGTCGAGTGAGAGCCTGCGAAATACGTTTATAGTTGATTTTTTTTTTCTTCTTCCCCTGTCGCTCTTGAGAACAGACAGATGGGGAAGTGTTGAAGGTTGGAGTTCGGCTGTATAGATCTTTGGTTTTGGTCACTTGGTCCTTATCGAGGCCCCCCAAAAGTATTACTTGTCCACGTACCGTCATGTCAGCGTTTTTGGCACACCAAGTCTCTCTTACTTCGTTAACCGCATAGATGCGTGTTGTTCATTCCTCTTGATTTGTTGAGGATACGGTCGAGGCGTCCCGACAGCGGTTGCCTTAGGGGTTTCAAGATCGAGACTTGCGCCTGCCGCTCGAATAGAAGGCGCTCCCCCTGGAAGTCGCGGGAGGTGCTTGCCTGGATTGATCCTGCTTGAAAACACTTTCATATTCGGCAACTATATGATGGCGTCTAAAGTTTAATCGACCTCTACCATGCGTCCAACCCGCATCCCCTGTTTTCTTAGTCTTGACATACACACCCTTTCCATCCCTGCCTTTATGTCCTGTGGGAAGCGTCCATTGCCATGAGTCCTTTAAAACAAGCTGCCGGTTCTCGCGAAAAGGTGCTCCTTTCCGTAACCGGTGCGCCCAGGCCCTGTCTTTATGTTTGCATTTATCCCTACTTGCTGACAGCCTGGGCACAGAGTTCGCAGCTGACGTACATTCCACGCTGCAAAATCCCCGCGGCACCGACGACGACGACCTGCTCCTCGCCGATGTCAGTCACCACGTCAAGTCCTGCGCCGCACTGTCACAGAAGGGCACGCCGACGCTGTCGCCAAAAACTGCGAAAAACCTAGAACGCAACGGTCGGAATCTATGGAATCTTTGTGTTCGTTTCAGGCGTGAACATGCCGACCAAGTGCTGCCCGACAGCCGAGCAAGGCTGCTCACCCGCGTCAGGCTGTTTGCCTACCAGCTGATTGCCCTAGCACGAGAAGGCGGCCGCAGCAAGCAGAGCGACGAGACGGGAGATATGTACATGACGAACCTGGCGATCAATGTTGGCCGACTGTGTCTTGAGTGTATGGATATCGACTCTGCTAAATGGGCGCTGGAGAGGGCGGCGGAGTGTCTGGAACATCTCAAGGATCTTTCCGACAAAAATGGCAGCACGTCTGCAAGGATTTGTGATCTAGAAGGAGACTTCCTCGTCGTAAGGATTGTCTTGGTAAGATGCCTCTTTTCGTTTTCAGTCTTCGTACGCTGAAGAGAGTAGGCGTGGAAGCAGGACCGACTGGATGTAGCCGAGCACATGTTCAACAAGACTACAGATCTACAACGACGACTTAGCGTGGCCTCTACCGAAAACATGGCAGACTCTCTCCATCATATCGGCCAATTCTTAAACTCCAAGAATGACGATGTAGCAGCAATCAAATGGCTCAAGAGAGCAAATGGGTTGTTGAACGCGCAAGACCTCGATAAACTGACAATCAGTGGACTAGACTTGCGTCTTGCCATCAGCCATACCCTCATAAAATCGTTCCTGAACATCGGTTCAACAGAGTGTGTGCAGGAAGCCAACGATGTCGTTGCATTGGTAGAATCCGGTATTGGGGACAAGCCCGTTGTGCTGCATTGGCGCTTGGAGATATTGCAGAGATCGCCGAAGGAACTCTTCGACGTATATGCCTACACTAGCATAATACGTCGAATGATACGCACATTCGACTTCTCGCACGGATCTCTTCATTTTATTCTATATCACGTCAAGGAGCTTGCGGACAAGACCCCTATTCTGACGACTGGTTTACTCGACGAACTCCTGCTGCAGCGTGTGCTACCCTCACAGAACCCGGATTGGGTCAGCAAGACGATCGTACGAAGAATTTGGGTAGCAACAATGGACACGGATGCAGGCGATTCCATCTCTAAACTTCGCAGTACATTGGATCGTGTCTGTGACTCGATTGGTGGTCCCGTAGGACCTGATACTGCAGGCGCTTGTCATTCAGTAGGCCAAAAGTCCTGAGAGAGAGGTAGAGCGATGCTGACGACAACAGCTGTTATGGCAGAAGATGAACGCCGCCTTCGTGGCGAAAGACTACAATTCCTCGGTGGAGTGGGCACAAGTGGCACTCCATCCATCGTTTTCCAGCTGTGGCGATTCAAACAGAGCCAAGTTTGGAAGGAAGCTGATCCTCTGTGCTCTGGGCACGAACAATTCCGACGACGCTCGAGCCGCTTTCGAGAACATGCCTGCTTCGGCTCGAGACGATACACTCACCAGATACCTTATGTTCAAGGTTGCTCTCCAGAGCTGGGACCACGAACTAGGGTGCGAGTGCGTTGGATTCCTCAGCAAGAGTGCGGTTGTGGAACGAAGCCAGGACATTTTGTACGCATGCGTCAGAGAGGCACAGCAGGCTGGAGATAAGCTGTGCACCTTGGCAGCCTTGAAAGCTGTCGTGTCTACCTGGGACAGCGGGCAACCTCCAACTATCAATCTTCCCTCGCTCTTCCGTTGTGCGATACGGCTCATTCATTTGATTGAAGACAAGCAGGACGATGCCGGAAGAGTGATCCGGGAAAGGGATTTTGTGGAAGACACATGCGTGTTATTTGAGAAAGGTGATTTCCCTTCTTTCTCAAGATGTGGCTGGCACTGATAGAGACAGCTGCCTACTATGCTAAACAGAAACTCCGAGACGAGGGTGGTCAGATAATCTTCACAATACCCGAATTACACTGGTTTCGCAAGAACGCTTACAACATTGGGGTATCCAACTGTCATGAGTGGGAGATAGAACCTCTTCTGCGCATATTTAGTATATGCCTAGATTTCAGACACTGCTACCCCCGGGACTTGGCCCTTGCAGATGTCACAGAGTTGAATGTGATGGCGATGCGATGTCACTTTGTCCTAGCAGCGGCACTTGTTTCACAGGCTCGAACCGAGGATGTGGTTGCGGAACAGCTTCAACGATACCTTGAGCTGAGACAACATGCAGAGGCTTATGACGTGCTAATGCACAGCGATGGAGTTCCTCCGGAAGAAGAGATAAAGTTCGATCTTGTAGCAAAGCTGTCGACACTCTTCGTGTTTGACTTCGAGGCTGCTGTGTGCTTGAAGGATTGGGATAGCTTGGGTGAGATTGTGAGAAGGGCTCGAGCGTGCAAAGATGAGACGGCTTACAAGGCCATGGGCGATTGCTTGTTGAGGTTTACGCCACCTGGGAAGGGTAAGTTTGAAGCAAAGTCCGGTGCAAACCCTTTTGTCTGACGAAACGTTCGGCACAGTGCTGTTCGCTACTCTTCATTTGATAGTCAACGAAATCTTTGCGCTCGAACAGTTCGACAGCGACAAACTCGCCAAGTACATTCGTTGTATCTTCCAGGCAATCCTGCCGCTGGACGATGCCTTGGCCATGCAGCTTCTCGATCAGGCCCTGCAGATTGCACGAGAGGGCAAACAGGTTGCGAGGCCATTTCCATTGACGGAGCTCGATTGGCTTGTTGCCACGTCTTTTAACCATGCCATTGACTTTTATGCTCGTGGCGATGAGGCTCCGTGCCACCGGTGGGCGCTCAAGGCCATGGACCTGGCAGAGTACATGGACGATCAGGGGAGCATGCGAAATATGCTGCAGGAAAGGTTCGCGAAGCTGAAGTTCACGGACTCACGTTGAGGTGGTTTTTTTTTTTTTTTCCTTTTTTTTTTCTCCTTGAAATCGAGGTGGCGGTGGATTTAGCAATAAATGGCAAAGGGGTGTGAATTTGACATCCTCTAGGTGTTGCAAAGACATCATGGAATCTCTTGGTCTTAGACTCACATCTACCAATCAAAAATGGACTTATACAGCGTTCAGCTCTAAGAAAAAGGGATACAAATGCTGGAGAAGCTGTAGAGGAGTTATCCAATTCGGCTACATCAATGCTGCTGCTGTTGCCGACTACAATGGCATCGGTACTGCCTCGGTCCAAACCCCGAGGTCTAGGCGCATCCGAATTTGGACGAGGCCCTGTTCCTGCTAGAGCACGTTTTATTGCACGTTCCCTGAATTATTGTTCAAGGCTGGAAAGGTGTCGGCTGGTTGGCCATGTGTCGCGAGGTGCGAAGAGGCTCTGCATGTATGTAGAAACCACTCGCAGCCAGATGGATGTTGATGATGTTGGGTATTGCATTGTGGTGTTGTGCACATACTTTCACGATATTTGGATATGTACACAGTCAAGAGCTTCCCTGTATATTCCTGCATAACTTGACGGTCACCATGAAGTCCTTCGTCAAGGAATTCAACAGCCCCCTGACAGCTCGCTCCCCTCCCAGATGTGGTGAGACTGAAAACAGCCAAGAATGATTTGGGTTCCTCGACAAGTCGCAGAACTTGCAGAACGACCACTGGCTACGACGCACAACGCCGTTCTTTTGGCAGCAAGCCGCCACCCTAAATGATATATCCGTCTTCTCCCCAGCCTTGTGCAGAAGTTGAGGGCAACAATAGCCCCGAAAGCCAAAAACGCGGAATGAAAGGAGTGATCAATCGCACAAAACATACAAGGTGATCCATGGCGCCGAAAGTAAAGTAGGTATTAATCATTAAGTATAAAAGAGCGTAATTCGGAGTCTTTTCCAACTCCTCGTCTTCTCACAGGCGCTTATGCGCATGTCTCCCAGTCGCTTTCAGCGATGATCTTCTGGTCGTATGCAGGTCTCATTGTCCACGGTTCGTTCGTAAGAAAGAATTTCTTCAAGTCATCCCATAAAGTGGCCAACAAAGGGGAGAGAAGTCGACAACGGGTTTCCGCAAGATGTCCGGCCGCGCGGCGCAAGTCGGTATTTGATGAAGAGTCGTCTGGTATCGTGTGCAAGTCGAAAACAAGTGCTAACAAAACAAAACAAGAAAAGAAAATGTGGATTAACGGGTTGCCGAGCTCTATATTATGTTGGCGATGCTTAGTCGGTCGTTTCCCTTCCTCGGCGCAGTACTCG
This sequence comes from Stachybotrys chlorohalonatus IBT 40285, assembly GCA_000732775.1. Taxonomy (NCBI): domain Eukaryota; kingdom Fungi; phylum Ascomycota; class Sordariomycetes; order Hypocreales; family Stachybotryaceae; genus Stachybotrys; species Stachybotrys chlorohalonatus. Next base: position 13,086 of record KL660826.1, read on the forward strand.
TGGGGGGGCTGCTGTCGGCTCTAGGTGAAGGGAACTTTGGCAGCTCAGCCCCGTATCTGGGGGCATCGGACAATCGAGGGATATCGGTGCCCAGCGCTTGAACTTCCGCCTTAGTTTTCAATGGCGGTAAAGTCGACCACGACCCACTCGGTGGTGTTGGGGTGGCGGCTCTGGGAGGTCCTCCCAGCATCAACCCCCTTACAGCCGATTCAAGGCCCGCCCAACCAGTCCAGGCTCTTCGTTCCTCCTCGCTCAATCCGCTTCTTGCTTCTGACCCAAGCGACCCGCCTCGGAGTTCTCGAAACGGTTTCGGGGATGCAATGCCACTCTTGGCGTGCGTTGTATCATGCTCGGATGAAGGCCAAACCCATGCATGACGGATGGAACCCTGAAGATCCGCCGAGACGTACGCAAGAAGCTCCTCATCCCGCGCCAAGACTCCAAGCAGTCCTGGTTGTTCCAAAGGTGCACTGGCGGGACTGAAAGGCCCTCGAGGCATGGCTTGCATGAGATAGCTGGCGTGTTCGGCGCGCTTCTGGCTGAGGGTGGTGACGAATAGAGACAAATACCGGCCGCATGGTGTTGCGACATCTCTTCGTGACTCGGTATATCCTATGGCGCGTATGCACGAGATGGCATGGTCGAAGTACCCCGCCAGAAGCAGGAATAGTGTGCATCGGAACATATGTGTTACAAGCGTGGTGGTTGCGGCTTCGTAGAGGGAGGCGCTGGCTCGACCTATGAGTGAGGAGGTTTCCAGGGCGATGTGTGTACATTTTTCGAGAGCAGCGAAGCGTAAGTCGGCAGAGCAGCTAGGCGATAAGTGATGCCTGTGTAGGACCAAACGGGCGTTTAGTAAATGGGAAAGGGGGGCAAGGAAGAGAGGAGAAAGGGGAACGGAGCTAGATGGATTGCAGGCCGGAGGGAAGGTCGCTAGACACTTCTTGAAATAGTCGTCGAACATGACCATCTGCGCAGCTGGAATACTCGGAGATCGAAACGCTCGGAAGATTGCTGTGTATGATCGCGCAACATGGACAACGGCCAGGAGGGAGTGGGTGAGAGGTTCGGCACCGGCAGGCACAAGCATTCCGTCCTGTCTGATATACTGATCATCAACGCCGGCGGGCAGGGACACATCGCAGTCGTCATCATCGATCACGCAGGGATGACCCATTTCCGCTGCCAGCGTCCGATCCAGGATGTATATGGTCCACCATGTCCTCCGACGCATCTCGCCTTGAATAACTGGCCAGGGCCCCAGCTCTGCATACAATCCAAGATCTTGGCCCACGCGAACAGCGTCGCCAAGCCATCTCCACGCCGCCGACTTCAAATTCATCTCGTACAGGCATATAGTGATGAGTGTGAATGCCTGCGCATACTCGAGGTCCCATTCGTCGTTCCAGGGGTCAATCATCTTCCGGGCGGATTCTAGCAGCTCCGCGGGCTGGTAGAAGGTCATAGCCGGCGGCGGACTCTGGCTGAATAGACTGCCTGCTGCAAGAACGGAGAAGAACAAGGCAACCCAGCTCGGTGAGAGTTGAGAGTTGGAGACTCTGTACAAGTCATCAACGGTAGCCTGGAAGGATGGCATGTGTATTATAGGAAACATGGTATGCGTCGTGTTAGAGTAGGCGCGCAAAAGCTCGCCTACCAGCGAAAATGGCGGTAGCTCTAGCCTTCCCGAATCAAGAAATGTCGAGTTCGGCAAACGATGTTGTGGAGGCAGTTTGAAAGCCCCTTTCGAGTAGCTTCGTGCACTGGGTCTCGTCCTGCTGAGATCTGGTGTAGGACCTAGGCGCTGTTTACGTCTCGGCTCGGACCCAAGCGCGGGCGGTTGTAGCAAGGCCTGTTCTTTGGTATCCATGTCGGCATCCACGGGAACATCTTTGTCTTCGAGAATGCGCCGCAAAGTATTGTTGTCTCGTTTCACCCGTTCGATCTGCTTTTCCAAATCCTGTACCTGCTTGATCGAGGACATGCGCCGGTTGGTTTCCTTGGTAAATTGGCATTTCACATTTCGGCTGGAGCACTCGGAACAGCTCGTAGTCTCCGTGGCATCGCACTTGACCTTCCTTTCCCTGCAAGCATCGCAGCTGGGGTCCTTGCGCCGTTGACGATATGCTCTCTTCTGTGCCTGTGAAATGGATCCTCCCGGAAGTTGTGCGTTCCCGAGGCCGGGTGTGCTGACCATGGAATCGGCTGATGGAAGGCTATCGCGGCCTACGACAGGGCCAGGAGTCAAGTTATAGGCCTGGAAAGCCTGGTTAACTGAAGGCAGCGAGGGAACGGCGATGGAGGGAGTAGAGGGGGCTCCGCCTTGCCTCGAACTACTTGTGTTCATCAAGGCCGCCAGATACTGCTGCGCCGGCTTGGGCGACGCAGCTGATGAGACCGACGAAGAGTCGTAAGATCTGGTTGATGGATTCGGCGATCGCGTAAACTGACTATGCGAGGTTGTTGCCATGTCGCATGGGGTTGGCAAAGGCGAATTACGCAACAGCTGTTCCCCGGAACGTTAAGAGTTCGACTGATCCGAACCTTGATCTCGGCAATACTAGCGAGTGCAGTCGACTAGTGGACGTGTTCAATAGGGACAAGGGGGGCCGAAGTGATGCCAGCTATGAACAAGGCGAAGACAGGCTGATCCTTCCTCCTGTACGTCGTTTGCCAATTAATCTCCACGCAACCAGACACGCCACAGTCCTGGGAGGGTTTTGCCAAATGAGTGGTGCACAACCGCTGAGATCGGATGATCGCTTCAGGATGCTGAGCTGCAGTCGTCTGTGCTACCCAGAATCTCCCAGCTGGCCGATGATGCAGTTACAGCAGCTGTGTCTGCTCCTGGCCAACGTCCTCCCCCCTCCCCAGATCTTGCAAATGATCAGCCTCCAAACGCACGCAAGTGACTGCCGCCGCCGCGGGACAGATGAAAGCGAGGATCAGGAAGCCGCGCGTGACTTACCCGCAGTATGGTTTGGTGCAGTGAGCTTTACACTAGGTTCGTCAAGCGCGGAACAACAGAGCAGAGGGAAAGGGTGAGGAACGAAGAAGAAAACAAAACTTGTGCAGCGAGACTACCGGCAAAGAAGCGGGCGCGCGGAAACCCGCAAAATGGCTCGCCTTCCAGCAGAATGAGAGAATAGGTAAATAGATCAAAGTAAAGATAGAGGTAAAGTCAGGAAAGGATTGCCGAACTGTCGGCGCACGCTATGGTTGCTGCGCTCGCTCTGAGTGTTGCAGAGTTACCCCAAAGTGGGTGAGTTTGCCAGCCAAGGAACCATGTAAGTGGCCCTTCCGTGGCCTGCAATCCGGGGCTCTCCGCCCACTCGAGCAATGCTCCTTCGGAAATAATATCTGGACAGGGGAGGAGAGTCATGGGGACGGGGGGAAAGTCAACCCTGCACAAATTGGACGACCAGGGCTTTTGCGATCAGCCGAAGGCACTAAGGTGTTTCGAGCGGAGTCGGACGGAGCCTGGGGGCATGCCATCGAAATGCCACACACCCTTGCCCGTCCCGCGGACAGCTCCTGGGCCGAACCAGACGCCCAAAGGCACAAGCGCAGAGTAGTCCACTTGGCAGCCTCGACACTCGACTGATGGATGCTTGTGTCCCTCCGTAGCCATCTGCAAGTCACCTCTCTAGATTGACTCAACCCAAGGACCCGCAGCAACCACCTTCCTTCCCATGCCGTCATTACACTGTCGGTTGGCCGCAGACCTGACCAAGCACTTAACCGAGGATGCATTGGATGGTTCTTGCTGCGACGGTGTAACATGTGTCAGGCAAGGCGAGAGGTGCAAATGGCATTGTTGGCATGTCACGGCAAGCAGTCCAGGACTCGGCGGACAACACGGTTGTCGGTCCCCCTGAGAAGACGCGGAGTCGGTCATAGGTCCTAAAAAAGAATGTAAAAAAAAAAAAATGTGCCTAGCCCAGGGCCCAGTATGGGAAAAGATTTCTTGCTGGGCTCTGGGAACTATTTGAGCTATGATATGCACAAAAAGACGAGCCTGGTTAAGGTTGGCGTAGGGCGTCCCTGGTAGCAGCAAGGGCTTCCCCCTCAGATACTCTGCCACGAGCCGAGGGTTGTGACGGGAATCTATTGTAAATTAGTGTCAACAGGGCACGAATACGCGGACAAGATCTTGCGCCGGAAGTTGGACAAGGTCTTGAGTTACCGCTGACATATCCGCTGGGAGTTGTGAACCGGGTGTGCGAGTGATCCAGGTGATACCGGCGCATCAGCTGGTGATCTTGTCGTAGGATGCCAGATGCACGCTGGGTAACCCCAGAACAATAGGAGCAATGGGGGTCGCAGACCCGCCCTGACGCTGCACGGAGAATTTGTCTGTTTGACCCTTGCCATGCCTTGCGTACCAGACTTGTTAGCAGAATGTGGGCGGATGTAACGTGATCTATTCGTGGAGCACATGGACTAATTTGCCAATTCGCTGCCCCAGATCGTGCCCCGGGGACGAAGCAAGCCAACCCTCCTCCGGGCCACCACTCGACCCGCCCTGCGTGTCGAGTAGATCATCACGGCTGCTAAGAGCGCCATGAAACTAACGTCTAGACCGCTCAAGGGCAGTCCCGAAGACTAGATACTGTAGCAGCAAGCATGGTGACGTCCAGCAGCAGCAATGTTGACCGTTGAGGGGGCAGGTGGGGTGTGAAGGGGGGTATGGCCAATTTGGGATGTTCTCGGTGCTCCTGTGCCCGATTTGAGGGTGTCCTCCGAAGAGCTGGTTAGGTTCACTTGTGGGAGTCCGCAAGCCGTGGAAAGCAAAACGGGGGCGGTGGGCCGAGGGCAAAGCTTGTGCACACACGGGCTCCGCCCCAAGGAAAGCCACTGTACCGCGTGCTTGCCAAAGCAAGGTTGCATTCGCTCAGGGCAGAGGCAACTTGGAGGGACGATGACCGGGCTATGGTGGGGACTTTTCGGTTTACAGCCGAGACAGCCGCCGGCCGATACTGTCTTGTCCAACGTTAGCACGGGTGTTGTACATGTAAACGAAAACCCTGCGAAGAGCATGCCTGCCATGCTGCTAGCAAGTTTGGACAGCAAGAAGGTGACGAAACGAAAGAAATCTGGGAGGCCTGTCGGCCAACGCCAAGCATAACTGCGAACAGGTCATGGTAACTTGGGTCGCCCTTGGGTGGTCAGCAACCTCAAGTCTCGGGTACTATGAATGGATTATCAGTGCATGGAGGGCTGAAGAGCCTGCCTTTCTGAGAAAGCCTAGACGAGCTGGCTAGTGTCAACGCCACACTATTTTCCCAATGGCGTGGAGTCGCTACCTTAGATAAGGCACAAGCATTGCTGTAGATATTGCCAAGCCATGCCACGTTCAGACCCAGATATACCAGAGGCCGCAAGGTACCTAACACCAGCATATTCCTCCAATACCGTATCAAGGCGAGAGCCTATGCCTATGCGATATATCATCTCTGTCTACATGAACGGGTGTCAGCCAGACATTCTGGATTTTCCCAGTGGCTTACCCGACAGAAGCGTTATTGCGTACTAAGGTGGGCGAGTTCTGATATCTGCATTGGGCAACAGACTATACAAGAGAGAAGCCCGGCAGAACGTAGTGATAAGCGCAAGGTATGCAAGCATGGCTTGTCGGACATGCAGCCTTTGACAGCTAGGAACCAGGCTACAGGCGCTTGCCGGTAATTGATCGTCAACCTGTGGCAAGGCGCGGACCCAACGTAAAACTCCATGTCGAGGAAAGGAGGGGAAGGGTGGCGCTGCCTCGAACCGACACCGTGGTCGGCTCTCTCCAGGGTCAGTCGCATGACGGTGCAGAGAAGAAGGTCGAAATTGCCCAGAAGTAGTGCCGAGAATAGCAATGGCGAAGATCATGCCGCCTACCGTTGATCCATCCGGCAATGCTTGCTTCTTCGGATCATCTGCAGCATCGATGTTGGGACCCCTTGAGCTGGCTTCCTCGCTTGCTGGTCCTATCGGCAAGTCAAATCCAGCTCAAAGAGACTGACTTAGGGGAAAGTATCTGTTCAAACGGGAAGGTAAGCGATCCTATTTCAATTCTTGAAACCATGGCCAACATGTCATGCGAGCGGTTCTGATCAGCAAATCTACCTTGGGTCAAGTCATTTCAAATTCCCCAACGGTGTAGTTTGCAGAATGAGGCTGCCTCGTCTGAACGCTATATATCATCATGGCGATAGGTCAAGCGGGCGTGCCGAGCTGTACGACGATGTTGTCCAGAGATGAAGTGGTTCCTGGGCAGACAGGCTGACTGTCACCTTACCCCAGCTCCATGTTGACTGGTAATGTATCACCTGCATGGTCACCTGCCTCCCAGGTTCCGGGTGGTAGTTGCCCTTTTCGTCGCTTCCCTCCTTCCATGCAGCCTGCCGAAGCCTGACGCAGGAAATGCGGTGTGGGTGTGCTCTTGACTGGCAGGAAGGAGTTAGGGGCACGAGCAAACTACCCCGTCATTTGCTCTTTCCCTCCTGCCTCTGCCCGGCCCATCCTTCCTCCCTCCACCACCACAGAGCATCGCCATCCTTAACCCTGGCCTTCCTCCGCCCTCTCTTTACCTTGCAACACCCCTCCCGTTGATCGTCGATGAAGTGCTTACCCGAGTAAGGTAGCGTGTCATTGGTTTCCTTCTCTTCACAAGTCCCTCTTTTCCCCCTCCGTCCTCCCCTCCGCTCCATCTTCGGCAGCTTGCGCCTCTTATCCTTGTCAGTTCCGACGCAGACCCCGTTTCCCATAGACATGTACATGTACCCACACTGCTACTATGAATATCACTGATACTGTACCTCTCAGCCGTGCCCTGTGGCGGCTCCGCGAAGCAGAGGCGTAATTACGCATTTCTCTGCGGCAAATCATCCTAAATGATACCGTAATGTCAATCTCATTGTTCCGTCCCCGCCTGGCCTTACGCTAGTCACGAACTCTCTAGACAATCAGACACAGAGGTCGTCTCGTGAAACAGGTACATGTCCTGACCAGCAACAAACCGAACGAGCGGCCTAGGTACCTACCCAAACCGCTGCAACCCCCTCCTACTCTTGGCGACGGCCTGCGCAGAAGGCAAGATCCAGTCACAGGTACGCCTAGTACATAAGCTTCGAGCATCAAGATCTCCCGAGTTCCACCCCGGAGCATGGGTAGGTAGTACGTTTGCTGTGTACTCCGTGCTGTACCAAGCGCATGTACTAGTTTGGATGAGCCCACCCTGCAAATGGCGCGTGCTCCCAAAGGACGATCAAACATCTCCTAGTGCTCCCGACCAGGAAGGTCCCGGTCAGACTGGCGGCTTCGGCTACTCACATCCGCTTGGATTTTCGCCGCTGTGCATCCGTGCCTCATGCGGGAGGAAGGATCGCGCACCATACTTGTGCATCCACCTACACGCAGCGATTCTCAAACGCTTCCCGGCAGCACAACCGAACAGACGGTTCCAGGTAAGTTCGTGAGAACGGGCGTTAGTACGTCGTCGTTGTCTTCACGACGGCTACTTACCCAAGACGCCCCGCCCACGAGATATTGTCTTGCTTCGGCAAGCATAGACGGGATATGGACTCGGCTCGGCAACGGTTCCGGCTAACACTACCCCATCGCCGGCTACCCAGGACTTTTTCCTCTGACGAAATAGTTTGCCCTCGATCATCATTGACATGCCGCACTTTTACAAGACTTTTCTTGGTTCGTTTTAATTGCCATATTTCTTCAGAGGAAGAGTCTCCAGACCACTACTGTGATCGGAAGCAACACTGGCTGTATAGCCGATGTAAAGCCAAAGCAACGTGGGCTATTGTGGGACGTTCTCGCCCAAAGTCCACCTCCAGCATCACGGTGAAAGGCCGTCATTAGCAGCCTACCGTGTTCCCTAGGGCCTGAGGCATGCATAATGCTGTTTGCCCTCCCCCTGATGCGCTTAGGTGATGCTTGAGTCCACTTGGGGAGACGGCACTTGTGTAAAGAACGCGATTCCTCCGTGCCATGACACAGTGGCTGCAACGTATTTCAGACTGATCCGGTTGGTAGCGGGCCTCCTCTATTGAACGTAACCCTGACAGCAACTGACAACTGCACCTGAATGGCCGTCTCCCATCCACTTCGGCGCACCGAGGAACAGGTATCAACGATGTTCTCTTCAGGCACGTATCGACTCTGGCTTATCGCGTGTCGTTGGTCGCCTGCAGCAAAAGTATTAAACGTCGTCAGACAAACGACGGCGCCGCATTCATTTACTGTTGCCCCCGCTGATGGTGGTTCGGGTCCGAAGGTGCAACAACCCTTACTCGCTAGCCCGCTTAGTTAAATTTGCTCCTTACACCACGACAAGACAAGAAAAGCCTTTCACTGCAACACTCTCCATGGTGCATAACACGTGGCAAAGGGTACGTCGGTCGACCGACGGCGTAACGAGCGCATTTTCGCGGTGCTCTTCTTCGGCTCGGAGCAGCCCCTCTAAGACCTTGCATTTTACCAGCAACCCAACACGTCTCAATTTATTTCCCGGCGCAGTCTTGAGCTCGTGAGCATGCCGATACAGAGGAAGTTGGCAAATAGCAACATGCCTTGAGGTGGAGCCCGACCGCGCTCGTTTCGTTAAATTTCTGTACGCACCGCATTCCCTCGTGGGTTAGTTGTTCGAATCCTGGTGACAGGGGATGGTAGTGGCCGGGGGCCGTCCAGCGTGGCATCCCTACCTTGAAGTGGTTGCCTTAGCCGAATTGCCTTTGTCAAAAGAAAGGACTCGACACGTCAAAATCCAGGGACATTCGGCTCTCGGTGAGCCTTGGCACAGTTGAATGTGCATGATGCTTCCCCAAGATGGTCGGCATATGCTATATTTGGCTCGCAATCCACATCATTCGCGATGGTGTGTTTTGCCGTGGGTCATATAACCAGACTTGGCGCACGACCGCGTGTCGTCACTTTCGGACGACCTCTGAGACCGTGGTCGCGCTTTGCAACCGCTCGACTGGTTCTTGGCTTATAACCGTCCAGTGATTACTATCAGTGTTATCCAAACCAAAACCAAACCAAACGTGTCAGTCATCAAGCTCGCTGTGTCGTCCATCTTGGTGCATATATGCGGGATGATGTTCCAGTGCAACTAGCATCTTCAGCGGAAGGCATCTGGAACATGATACCATGGTCTCGCGACTAGCACAGGCATACGTGTTGCTCATATATACGGTCTAGTGACGGAACGGCAAACATGTGCAGATCGCAGACGTTCAAATTACCACAAGCTAGCGGAGTTTTCTGTGCAAAACTTGGCGCACTAGGCTTCGGTCGTCCAAGCTCAAATGCCGCATTTGGGAGATGAGACGGCGGCAGTGCGAACCACGCACAGAGCAATTTGCATTAGCCGGGCCTCCGATGCTACCACGCAACGACTTCTCGGTGACGGTCGCATGCTACCTACCTAATCAAATAACTCCACCCAGTACCAAATATTGGCAATGGTGTGTTCTGTTCAAGCCCGACCTTTGTAAGCTAATAAGTTAGATAAGTCAGGAATTCCCACCGAAATAGTGGCTCATATCGACAATAAAGATGCAGCTGGCGGGCCAACAAGGAACGGGTGCCTACGAGAACCCTGCCGCATGGACCTCTGAAGGATCACATCATGGCAAGAACCCATATCAGGAACTCCGTGCATGAGCCTTATTGGTGATCCACATGGAACTCAAGCCTGCCCTGCCTGATATTGCGCCAACTTGTCCCAGATGTAGTCAGTATCAGCGGGCACCGTACTTGTCGTCTCTTTCAGACTATGTACATCTCGCAGAGCTGACTACTATGCACTAATGCCACGGGCAAGTCATCACGAACTCACCTTTGGGAGCTATATACCGGCCAAGCACGTCTCAATTCTTGCGACGCCGGGTACGTGGACACACTGATCCTAGCCTCAACCTTGGTCAGGAGTTGTTCCGATTCGCACCATGCTACCGTAGTCGGGCAATAAAGCCGAGGACATGGGGTAAACTAGGCAGGTTGCCACAAGGGGTGCAGACTGCAGGAGACGTTTCCGATGATTCATGCTATAGCCGCACATATTGGCAGCGGCATGTGGGGAACCACAAGGGATCTTCTGTAGACTGGCTTGGCTGGTCACTGTTGGGAGCAGGTCGGCAGACCGAAAGGCCCGTTCGGTCCCAAACTTCGCATGAGGGCCATGAGAGCACCCATGCCAGCAGGCGTTGACATGAAGGGGTCGGCTAAGCGGAATAAACGCTTTGTCGCAGGAACGAAGGTTGGGTCGCTGTTGGGTCGTTTATGCCTCAGCTGCACGATGCTGTGCCGTTTGGTGCGTGGTATGTGGGTTGCGGATATGCAGCTCGAGACGGTGCCGCCAGCAGCCAGCAAATGATCGCCCATCCCGTGACCCCCAGGACGTGGGAATCGAGGACCTTGGCGACGTGTTGGCCTGCGCTTGCTGCGCTCCGGAGCACCAGTTGGCTGGGCAGTGACGGAATTGGCTCACTGCCGTGGAAAGGAGGGAGAAGGGGGGACGTTGCCATGAAGGATGAGCCAGCCAGTATCCTTGGCGTCGTGACGCTATTGTCAGAATCCTCGACGGATGAGAAACTAACGGGATGGAATAGCAAGATCGATAGCCTAGGTTTTAGTGCTCACCCCCGCGCACGCGACCCGGCTACGGCTGCCCGTGTCGTCGGATCTACCGCGCAATTTGGGACTTGCCAGTGCTTGATTTGTGCGGACAAGTAGGTGGCGTGGGACATGAATATCCCGACGTGGCGCCAACCATGAGGCAGACATATCAACGATGTTATGAATTTCCTAACAGGTCATGGCTGTCTCTAAACCCCGACCGAGCAAATCTCGCCTTTTCATTCTCTGCTTTGCTTTGCTCGTACTGTAAGCTGTTTCCATGGAAGCATCGAGGGGACGATGACCGGCGAGTTGACTCCAGGGTAGCCTGCGATAGAGCGTGTCAAAACCACGTTGGTGTCGGTCTATATTCTTGGAACGGACTGTAATTCTTGGTGGCGTGTGACATGGAGTTGGGCATAAGTTGGAACTTGTAGGGGAAGGTTAATAGGACTTTGGTTGGCGTACATAAGAGAGGGAAGGGTATTCCTGTCGGAGGTGCTCTGTTACAGTAATAGTTCTCAAATGCTTGGACCGACACTGCTCAATTCAACATCAGGCCTTTAAACCAGGAGCACGCTTGTTTCACCGATGATTTACAGCGACCATCACCGCGCATACATCATTTGCACCTGATCCCCCTTTTTGCGCCATACGCCACAGGATTCGCTAGCCTGGCCACTGATGAATTGTGTTCACAAGTCTAACATGCTAAGCCCCATTACCCTCACCGCCGAAGCGCTCACACTCCGACATTGAAGTCATGCCATGCTAATCAAAGAACTACCCGTGTGCCCAAAACTCCAGTCCACCAATACGATGCGTTCCGCCATCCGCATATAGTCGCGCATCAGGCCTAGCCCTCCGTGGTGTCCATGGCTTCACTCTTGAGCTTCGCCTTGGCCTCCTGGATGCGTTGTTCCCGCCACTGCATTATCTGGTCCTTGAGCTCCGTTTGAGGTATCGCGTCGTCAATGGTCATGGGTTGTCGGGTGAAGGGGTCCTTGGGGTCGCTGAGCAGATGTTGCACAATCGTCGAGCGGTCAACAATGTGCTTGCTGGGCAGCAGGACCGGATCCGTCATGAGAATACCCATGATTGGGTCTTCAAACTCGGCTGGGATCTCGCCCAAATCATCTTCTGCCTGATCGAGCAGCTTCTTCGATTCCAGGAAGCTGTCCCGGAGCTTGTCCCATTTAGCGATGTCGGCAGGATCCTTCTGGTGCCTGGCGACCAGGATCTTGGAAACGCGCTCCAGCACCTCGGGCTTGTATGAACGTCCGTCCGCAGCAACGGCATCAATGAAGACTTGCGACGATCCCAGATTCAAGTAGATCTCGACAAAGTCAGAGATCAGCTGAATGGGTCGGAAATGGTACTTGTCTCTGTTTGATACTCTGAGTTCAACCGCCGCCTTCTTGCCAGCAAGCGTCTCAAGGTTGTAGTTCAGCATGCTTCCTAGACGTGAGACAATCTCGGGCATGGTAAACGCTTCGCTGAGAGCCTCGGTGAACAATTTCATCATCTCGAGGGTTTCATTGGCCAGTTGCATATAAGACTGTGCCTGGTTTCCAAGGGTTTGAAGCTCCTCCTCCTTCTTTTGCCGGTCTTCCTCGGATAGAGACTGATCCTGCAGCTCCACCTCGAGAGTCCTCATTTTAGGGAACTTCGTGAATGCTTCGTCCAATACGTATGTTGCGTCGTTCAAAAGCATGTTGACAAACCGAACAAAGAAATCCCGGTTCACCCTGGTTGATGAGGTTAGAAACATCCGAGACACTCTAGAGAACATCGAACACTCACTTGCTCTCTCGGGTCAACTGTTGCCTGTACACGTCGTTGACCCAAACGCATTTGATGACCTGGAAGATCTCATAGCGAATGTTGAACTTGTCATAGAACTGATTGTGAGCTCCAGTCGCCTCACACTCGATGTAGAACTTCATCAAAGCATGCAAGAGGTAGTCGTTGGCAAACTGCAATGCGACGAGTTGATCTCCCAGCACACCCTTCTTGAGGTGCATGAACGGCCAGGTCCCGGAAAACAGGAGCGACACAAGCGATGACTTGAGGTATGGGTTCTTGATGTACTCGGAAGAGCGAAGGAACGTAATGCAGAGTGCTATTAACTCTTCACCAACGGCGCTTGGGAGAATTCTTGGAAGCCACCTGATCAAGTTCAGTCAGTATCCAAGCACGAGCAGAACGGTTCTTGATGACATACCTGAATATGAATTTGAAGTTGTCGACGATGTTCTGAAGAGCATACTCGGGCAAGCAAGCAAATGCATCAGGCTGGTTCATGGATAGGGGAAGCCTGTTGCAACCGATGATCAGTAGGAGGTACCGCATAGGATTAGCCAGATACATACTTGATCTCCTTGCTCTCGAGTCCGGGCTTGTAGTTCGAGTGAGTGCCAAGTCTCAACAGCCACACTGCGACATATCGCATGAACCTCAGGGAAGTGGATTGCATGCGTTCGTCGAGTAAAACTCCCTCAATGGCGTATTTTAGACCAATCGTCTTTTCCAAGACAGTTGTATGGCGCCTCAAAGTTTCTTCGAACAAGCGCAGCTGGGCTGGAGCATTGACGAACTTGGGACGCTCTGCCTCCATTGCCTTGACGTGTTTCTCGAGATATTTAATCTCGCGATCGAGGTTCTTGAGCTGTGAGTTTGCTGCTTCACTTCCATAGTGGTGTGCAGCTAGGGTGATGAAGAACGCCTCCGAGATGAAGTTGGACTCGCCCTCCTCTTTCTGGGAATAAAACTTATCAGCCGCCGCTTGGTCCGCATTAATCTTGGTCTCGTCTTGGATGTCTATCCGTGGATTCTTCTGGAAGTAGCGCACGTCGATCTTGTCCACCTTGCTGAAGTCGTTGTCCATGAACGGCTCGCAGAAGCGATCCCAGACTGTGGTGATATTCATCATGAAGCCATCTGATGCAACCTCCTTAGGATTGACCTGAATAGCCCTTCGTTTATGGTTTGTATTCATGATGTATGCAAACCAGTCGAGCGTGCGATTTCTTGTATCAGGACCAGCTCGAATGAACGCGCTTGCAATCAAGAACAGGTCCTCCTGATGTTGCCGTAGTACTAGACGCAAGGATTCCTGGGCGTTGTGAATTCTTGCCTTGTCTAATGTCCTAGGCCCAGGGAAGTAGGTCTTCACAGCTTCTGGTTGAAGCGGGGATATAGCGAAGAATGGGCCGAGGATCGTCATCTTCTCAATCTCCTGTGGACCGACCGACTGCTTGAAACGCTCGTGTCGTGCCAGATTAGATATAAGCACTGGGAACCGAGTGTACGTCAATAATGCCTGTGCCATGTTAGTGATTGTATGATGATTGAAAGAAAGATATGTACCCGGATGTAGGGCTTGTAATCAGCTTCCATAGACATCTTGCTAAGCGTTTCGCTCATCTGCACAATGGCATTGTTGAAGATGGCCGGGAAAGCCTCGTCGTCGTCAAATCGTTTGATTGCCTCCCTGATGAAGTCAAAACATAGACCGCTGTCATCATTTACAGCTCTGAGAAGGTAAGGAACGAGAGTATCATGATCCGGGTTTGGTTCGCGGCTAAATCTGTCAGTACTCCTCCCGATGTAAAATAAGCTATGTGTGCCTTGACTAACTTGTATAGGATGGGCATGGTCAATGCAAAGAGGCAATTGCTCATACACAATCGTTTGGATTCCTCGTGCACATCAAACCTCGGGCCTGCTGTTATCTTGGCGCTGGTGGCTGCCTTGACGGCACGCTTCCAGCAGGGCAGCAGGTAGCTCAACAGCGGTTTATCTCCTGGCCAACTACTACATGCCTCGATAATCGCCTGATCCAAGGTGCTGACGGAAAGCTTCAAGGGCTCACCAGCATCGTTCAGCTCTTGGTTTAGGGCCGGCAAGAAAGCTAGCCTATGGCCTGAGCTGTTGCTCATGTGATGTGGGTTGACAGATATGCGGAATATCTGAGAAAGAACGCGGTCGGCATAGTCCTCGTCCGACTCGGCTTGCGGAGGGTCTGGTTTGCGGGCCGGCGCTGGTACGTCATCGTCAATCTTAGAAGCCGACCTCTTGCGAGAGACACTCAAGCTACCTGAAGAAGTCTTTGGGCCCTCGGAGCCGCCGGCCTTGGGAACGACCCGCGGCGAGGGGTTCGTTGCGGGCTGAGAGGGCGCGGCGGCGGGCTGGATGGTGATATTGGGCGACGGTTTCTCGGAGTCGACGTTGGCGGCTTGAGGCCTCGTTGGTGGAGCAGCTGCAGTGGCCTCTGATGCGGAGGCCTTGTCTTCGTCAGGTTTGGAGGGCGAGGGCGAAGACGTGCCTCCGAGCTTCGCTAGACGCCTTGCTCTGATCTGCCGAGGTGTTAAGCCCAGTCTCGCCACAGCATCACCAAGTCCCCGTCCGACTCACCTCGTCCATTTTCTGCTTGTCTGGGGCATCGCCGCCCGTCCATGACGGCTGTTCGTTGGAGTCCATAGCTCAGACCACGGTTTGCCCAAGTAAAAGGGGTGGTAGTAAGTAGAACAGGTGGGCGAACGAAAGTGCGATTCAAAACCCAAGGAGAAGGAAAAGAAAAACAGGAACAAAGAAGTTCGCTATCGGCGTTGTCGCGAGGGTCAATCGCCAGCCCAAGGAACTCGACTGTGAGGTAAGGGTGCCTCCAGCACTAACTGATTGGGAAAGCGCCTATTGTGGGGGGTGCTAGATGTGGCGGGGCGGAAGTCCCAAGGTACAACGACAACCATGGATTCGCCGCCCAGCGTGAGGTACCGTCAGCGACTTGGTGGGTGGGCGGCCATGAGGTAAGCTGTTGCGCAAAGTTGCACGAAGGTTCGATGGCCGCGGCAGCCAGTACTTCCGTACAGCCTCTTGGCAGCTAAGGTAGGTACAGTACTAGTACCCAAGGTAGTAGGTAAGAAGCGCAATTTTGGCGTCTTGATTTTCCCGATACGTCGAGGAGTCCGAGTTGATATGGGAAAGAAGAAGAATGGCATTGCAAAATTTGGTCATTTATTGCACTACCCTGCTGGCGGAGCACCGGTCGGATACTCCGCGCGAGCATTCATTCCGGTGTTTGCGGAGCATTCACATTCCAAGTGTAATCAAAGTCCGCCTCGGCTACACTGCCATACTCCATAGGGCATACTGTTTGCCAAGCGCTGATATGCATGGCAGTTGCTGTTCGACTGTACCTCGGGATGATTCTGTGGAATAGATTAATGCAACCACCTCATCCTTCGTACGTGGTCTATTCTACTCCTGACATTTAATCAAGCACAATGACAGCAGGTGCCAAGCTAATCTGATATCAAATATAAGGGTAGGTAGGTAGTGTACACGGTCTTTAGGGAATCACTGGAACAACGTCTGACAACTCGTCAGAACGAGGCACGGCTGAAGCATCTTCCGCCGCGTCCAAAGGACAATACAGATGATGACCTCGGCTGCGCGTAGTCACAGGCGTGGTTGGTCTACATCTGTACCCGACGAACGGCGCCTCTCCATCATCATGGGAGCCGCTTCGCCGGCACTGTCCGGCCTAATCGTGGTGGCCGACCCAGAGCTGTTGGCGGCTCTCATCCTTCCCTCCTCCGCCCGGCTTCGGTTGAGAAGCCAGTTGACGTTGATGCGGACCATGTTGATGTTGTTGCGTAGTTCCGTCACTTCTTCTCGAATAGGCATGACTTGATTCATTGTCCACATGCTTTGGCGAGCCTCGAGCTGCGTCAGATTTTGATGGATTTCTTCAAATCCGGCGTCGAGATCTTGCATGGTGCGCTTGTCGTGAACGACGACGTCATCACCGCCTCGTCGACCGGCCGACATGGCAAGCTCTTCGATCCGCCTCGCGGTGTCGTCCTGACGTTCCCGCATCTCTTGAAGCTGCTCGCCAAAAGACTGTATGAGGTCCCTTTGTGTACGGATAACGACACCAGTTGCCGTATCTGGATGAAATGCGCATCCGAGTCCATGAGGGTGGGCGTGTGCTCGGAGGACTCGCGCCGGACACCCGAGGTCCTTGTATGGACATCCTACCTCCACCCCCTCGCAGTCAAACTCCAGGTGGGCTTCTAGCTGGTTGCGACTGACCAACTGCCAGCAGCTTACGCATCGGGTCTTGGTCTTGGAGCATGTAAGTAGGTGCATGTCCCGTTCAGTTTCCATAATCGATGCATCGCAGTGGCTGCAAGGTATTTCGCGGTGGTGACAGTCGTCATCTTTGGGTTTGTGATGTAGCTTCTTGTCACAACTTGTGTCCGGACAAGCATATTCCCTATATCGACATTCCGACGTTGCGTGAGTCTCGATATCCTCACGCATCGCCTGCTTCGTGCACCCTCGGATATAGTTTGGACACTTGACCACGAGTCCGTTGAGCTGGGTTCGAATCAATCTTGCGGCGCTAAAGCATTCAGGCCATGTTAATGGCTCTCGGTCGATGGGGCATGTGGTGCCCGAAGGACTAGAGTCGATGCAACGGCGGATGCAGCGATAACAAAAGGTATGGTCGCAGGGTGTCGTTACGGGGTCGACGAGGGGGTCATGGCATATGGGGCATAATAGGCTTGGATCTGGCTCGTCGACGTAAACCAACGAGTAGAGGTCGAAGATGCATGCCCCTCCATATTTTTGGGGGATGTCGAGGGACGAGGGATGAGGAGGTCGTTGGGGTCCTGATCGCCGCCCCAAATCTGCCGCCCGGCCACGGCTCATGAACTCGAAATCTGCCCGCCCGAGGCTGGCTTGGCCGTCATGCCTGGGCTGCGGCTGGTAGTGGGAGTTGTTGTAGAAGGGATCCGGAGAAGGAGGCCGGACGAGGCTCGTGACGAGATCCGGTGTCGGAGAAGTGCGTCGTCTGTTTCGGCGGGCTAAGCGTCGCGCTACTGCCGGGGTCAACCGATAGCCCTCCTCGCTTGAGTCTGTCGGCGGTGGTGATGATTCCTGTTGCGGACTTTGACCTGTAGGTCGCCACATGGCTCGTCTGGTTGCGTGCTCGGCATTACTCGAGGGTTGCTGGTTGTTGGTTGTTGGGGAGGGCTGACTTTTATCCTGGGATCGGCGACGAGAGGAGGAGGTGGTCCGAACTAATATACGTACACGGCAACTGGAGCAAGCTTCTGGGAACTGATAGGCGGACGGGGCTGGCCTTATGTAATGCCACACGGATGGGCATGGGTTGGCCATCAGATCACCGCTGCGATGATGTAGCGACCACAATGAAGTCATTTTCCCTTTTGACTCAATGCGGCATAGCAAGTGGGAGGCTGAGGATGGACCCTGTAATTTTTTTTTTTCATTTTAACACTCTCCTAGGTACTAGAGAGGGGTAAAAGAGGGTTTTCTCTAGACGGCATGGCAACTCATAGGTCGAGCCATTCCCCTTTTTCCTATCCCTTTACTTTCGTCCTCTTCTCTGCCTGTGCAAGGTGATTTCGTCACAGCAAGAGCTTGGGTCCTAAGTCCACATCCTACTGCCTATGTTTTTGGCAGGGTTACCTGCATTCTCGGTTGAACGCAAGGCGTCCAAATCAACGCTTTGTATCATGTGGTTGTCACATGTTCTCTCTGCCGAATCTCTTCCGACCGCCAACGTGCCCTAGCACTTCGCTTGGGCCTGATTGGTTGCAGCCTCCGCCTTGTCGCAAAGCAGGGCATCCATACTGGTTGTTGTGCATGTCGCGTTTCGGCAATGGCAAGTTCGTCGGGTAGCATCTGAATTGCAGCCCCCCGCAGTGCACGGCGAACTTCACAAGAAGCGGTTCACCTGTTTCCATGGGGTTCCTTGTCTGTGGGGACAGGAATCAACTCATGTCCTAGATTAAGCTTCTGCCTGTGAGCTGTCCAGCCGGGTTCATATAAGCAAAACAGTGGAAATTCTGATAGAGCTTCTCGATAGGTGGTTGAAAACCCCGATCTGAGCCAAACCACCAAGCCCGAGAGCATCGTCGGGCAGTTTCCTTGCGTTGCGGCATCTGTTTCCTGGTGTTGAACGGCGACGCCTTGATTCTGATGATGGAAACTCCACCAGCAAGTCCATACAGCGAGTAGGTGGACCCTTGCGGAGCCTCCCTCAGCCCATCACATATTGCGGCAGTGGCCTATCGGGGCATGCTGCGGGTGATGAGTGACTGGTCTGTGAATAGATTCAGTACAGGGCTCGTGCGTGTCCACAAACCTGCCTAGCGCATCCACGTGACTTGGATTACTGTACCCCCCCACCAGCAGCTAACCCCACGTTTTCAGTACTGCAAACTAAGACCACTGTAGTTAGGCCGCTTCGGGATGGCTTTCACATGCCAATGTGCTTAACAAGCCATCATTGATCACGAGGACTCCAGCTGTGGCCGTGCTATGCCGAAGACTTCTACTTACCGATACCTGCCGCCCATGTTGACAGTATCGACATCTTGCCAATCGCATACTTTTTCTCCCGCCTGGCAGCCAGACTGATATTGCTCGTCTTCTCTGCTCCTGCCGCGCTTGTTTCGATTCAGAATCCGAGCATCCTGAATCCTTCTCCCTAAACAACATACAGCCGGTCAGGGCTAGCCATCATGCACTGCTGACCTTCTCGTCGACCTGGCGACATCTTTGACCCGATTGGGTTCCCCGATCTTTGCTTTTGTTTTTTCTTTGGCGAGGCTGGCGTCTCTTTCTCCAGCATGATAGACCACGTCCTGGGCCGGCCTTCGGCCAAGTCTCGGCGACTTCAGGTCCTCGCCGTCCTTTCCTTCTGGGGATTCTATCTATACAGGTATAGCAGATCAAATCATTATATCTTGTCGACTCTTGCTGACCCCGCGAAACAGAGGCGGAAAACATGGCCCTCCTGGGGTGGAACGGCTCTCTCGGCTATTCACACGGCGCCTCACAACCTGGCAGACCGTGGTCCTTACCATGATGTATCTCTATGCTGCCCGCAACTTTAGCGCCCTCGTCGGGCTCGCCGGACCCGAGCCCTTGGCCAACATGTACGATACGACTTTTTTCAGGGCCACATGGGTGTTGACGGCGCTCGACGCTGGCTTCTGGACGGCTATGAAGATCCGAACCAAGTGGCTTCGGGACATTGCGAGCATCGCATTCACCCTGTTCTATCTCGTTGCTGCCGAAAAGGCCGACGAAAAGGTTCGGAAAGTTCGTGGCATGCTTACTGTCGAGCACATGCGCGTAGGCTGGGATAAAGGCAAAACGCCGTACCTAAGCTTTCTGCAAGGACTTATGCGACCCCGGTTCACGAGATGGCCTCCACGACAGGTTCGAATCGCCAGGCCTGCCAATAGCGACTACAAGGAACCAGTCCTCGCCTGGCTGTACTACGATGGTCCGCTCGCCGACCTGGAGCATCATCATAGGCTTATCCTAGATATCCCGGGAGGTGGCTTTGTAGCCATGGATCCCCGCTGCAACGATGATAGACTGTTTGCTTGGGCTGCTAAGTCTGGCTTGCCAATCCTCAGTCTAGACTACAAAAAGGCGCCCGAGTTTCCATACCCATATGCGCTCAACGAATGCTTCGACGTGTATGCCACTCTGGTCATGACGAGGGGCAGATGCATTGGCATGTCTGGAAAGCAAGTGCCTCGCGTTATTCTTACCGGCGACAGCGCTGGAGGCAATCTAGCTGTTGCGGCGACACTGATGATTCTGGAGACTACCGCCTTCCATTTCCGCCGCTTTGCTGGAAGAGTGGAACTACCGCCTCCCGACGGTCTGGTCCTCTTCTATCCAGCTCTGGATATGAACATAGGCAACTGGATGTCGGATGAGCAGATGTCCCTCATCCAAGACCGGCAGACAAGAAATGTAAACCGATCAATCATGCGGCGGAAAAGTAGGGAGTACAACGACCTGGTTGGGACGCCTCACCATACAGAGGACGAAGACGATGGATCATCCGGGACGCCACGAGAAGAAGGTCCCGTGGTGCAAGGGCAGGTGCAGCCGCGTATGGAATCTGCTCAAAGCCCACGAAGCCCACATCCAGAATTCTCTCGTGGTGGGCCGCCCTCTTTGGAACAAGTGCAAGCCGACAAGAGGAAGCGAAGCAATAGCATGTCTTATCGGCCGGAGCCTCTGAAGACGAGATTGGCCACGTCGTCGATGATTTCGTATTTCAACGATCGGGTACTAACACCGGAGATGATGCGGGCTATGATCATCCTGTATATTGGACCGCACAATCGGCCAGACTTTTCGCAGGACTATCTTCTCAGCCCCGTGCTGGCGCCCGATACGCTGCTGGCCAAGTTTCCAAAGACGTACTTTCTCACGGGCGAGAGGGATCCACTGGTTGATGACACAGTCGTCTTCGCGGGCCGACTGAGGAGGGCGAAGGAGGCGGCTGCCCTCCAAAATTCATCCGAGACAGACACGGAGAAGAGAGGAACCAAGAGTGAGGAGCATGATGAATCCGATGCGGCCGAGGTCATGCTGCTGCCGGGCATCTCCCACGGGTTCCTGCAGTTTCCCGCCATATACCCGCCCGCGTGGAAGCACTTTGAGCGCTGCGCGAAATGGTTCGATCAGATCTTTACGCATGCCGAGAAGGAGCGGCGTAAGCGGGACAAAGGACCGCCTCCAAGACTATGGTCCAAGGGTGTGAACAGTCAAGGCAGGCACCACGCGCGTGCAGAGTCGAGCGGCGACGAGGATAAGTTTCTCGAAATGAGCATGACCAAGGCGGGACGAAACCGTGGTGCAAGCCACAGCAAGAAGGAAGCGGACGGCAAGGCGGCGGCATCACCCGAGACGCACGGCGAGGACGCGAACCAGCGAGCGGCCGGTAAGAAGGTGAAGAAGAGCCTGACCAAGAACAAGAGCTTGGTGAAGCTCAAGAGCTCGGATGATCTGCTGGGACGCAGGATGCATGGGTTGGCGAGTGGGCTGACAGCGACGGCAGATGATGATTGACTAGACGTGCGTGTGTTTGACGGTCAATGACATATGACGAAGCTGGTTGATATTTTACGGTGCTGGACATGTACCCGATTAGACAGGAATGATGGTGAACTAGATATACAATCTTGGCATATGTCGTCTTGCTTGCAGATGGGGGGGCCCGTAAGGCTTGCCGAAGCTTTGATCTGCAAGACCATCCAATAGCAGAACAATCCAACGACGGGCACTAACCCCAGCAAGCATTAGCAGCCGACGAGGTTTCAAGCCTTTGAACTCTCGTTCCCTCACCAAAGCTCTGCCATGTCCAACGGCTCCGCTGCTCGAACCCGTCCTTGTCATCCATGACGCGTCGACCGTCACTCACCCCCAATTCCCATTTACCAAAGCAGAAGCCGCCGCTGCCGTTTGACCACGCAGTCCAACGTGCTGTGAAACCAGGCGCAATTGGATCGGTCATTGGTCGGAATGGTCCCGAGGG
>KL660826.1:35147-62227 GCA_000732775.1 Stachybotrys chlorohalonatus IBT 40285
TGGTACATGCAGCGCGCGGCGCAAACCGAACGACCATCACGTCACAACCGGCAAAGTCGGCGAGCCGCGGGTGCGTGTTGGGACATTCAGCTATGCCCTGCCCCCGCAAACCAGCATATGGTGACATGTGGGAATCAGTGGTAGGCAGGGCAGGACGGAGTCGCGGGCGGGCCATGCAGCTCGTTCTGTGACCCCTCCCAATAGGCCATGCTGGAATCCGTGGTCGAGATGCCAGCGAATTCGAGGCCTTGTTCGTCTACGCACCACCCAAGGTACGTAACGTAATTAGACTGCATCATGCTTTTGGGGTCAGTAGCCATGGTGAGACTGTCTCCTCGTCACGGCCAGGCCCTATATTCCCCTCTGGGATGAGTGCCATATAACAATCACAGCAACCCTGCCATCTTCTTCCGCTCCTCGTTCCTTTTCTCTCTTCGTGGCATAATAACAGAACCCCTCATCTGAAAACCACTTCCGGCATACTTTCTCAATCATCGTCACCTCATCTACTAAGCAACACCCACTTCTCTCACCATGGTACACCTCGCCAGCATTCCCCCCGTCACCACCGAGGACTTCCAGCCCGGCGGCTACAGGCCGCCAAAAGCCAAGGACACTGAGCATCGGTCGGAAAAGGTCCACCTGGACCTCCTCAAGGCCGAGGTCGACTTCACCACCAGCGTCTACGGCTCGCGCTTCGCCGACGAGGAGCTCCCCAAGCAACAGATGGCGGAGGAGGCCATGCCGCGGGACGTTGCCTACCGCATGATCAAGGATGAGCTCAGCCTGGACAACAATCCCAAGTTAAAGTGAGTGCATGAAATATATCTCGAGAAGAGCAAAAAACATGAGTAGGAAGACGCTGACGTGCTCCGTGTTTTGACAGCTTGGCTTCGTTTGTCACCACTTACATGGTAGGACACACACACACACACACGCACTTTGACGACGTTGTACGTGGGACATGGCGATTGATTACCGAGTAGGAAGATGAAGCCGAGAAGCTTATGAGCGAGGCCTTCTCCAAAAACTTCATCGACTACGAAGAGTACCCCCAGAGCGTGGACCTGCACAACCGCTGCGTCAACATGATCGGCAATCTCTTCCATGTGCCCAGCGTCGACTCCATCGGCACCTCGACCGTCGGGTCCTCCGAGGCCATCATGCTCGCCGTGCTGGCTATGAAGAAGCGCTGGCAGCTGCGCCGGCGCGCCGAGGGCAAAAGCACCGACAACCCCAACCTCGTTATGTCCTCGGCCGTCCAGGTGTGCTGGGAAAAGGCCACCCGCTACTTCGAGGTCGACGAGAAGCTCGTATACTGCACCCCCGACCGCTACGTTATTGACCCCGAGGAGACGGTGGCCCTGTGCGACGAGAACACCATTGGAATCTGCGCCATCTTCGGCAGCACCTACACGGGCGAGTATGAGGACGTCAAGGCGGTCAACGACCTGCTTGTGGCCAGGGGCATCGATGTTCCCATCCACGTCGACGCCGCCAGTGGTGGCTTCGTCGCTCCCTTTGTCGTTCCGGATCTCGAATGGGACTTTAGGCTGGAGAAGGTGGTCTCGATCAACGTCTCCGGGCACAAGGTATGGGCTTCCTCGCAGTCCTCCCACTTCTGACAAGCAACGGCTCCCCCCTCTGACACGACACCACAGTACGGCCTCGTCTACCCCGGCGTCGGCTGGGTAATCTGGCGATCCCATGAGTACCTGCCCCAAGACCTCATCTTCAACATCAACTACCTCGGCGCCGGCCAGTCCTCATTCACCCTCAACTTCTCCAAGGGGGCGGCGCAGATCATTGGCCAGTACTACCAGCTCATCCGCCTCGGCAAGCGCGGCTACCACGCCATCATGAGCAACCTGACCCGCACCGCCGACTTCCTCGCCGATGCCCTCGAGTCCCTGGGCTTCGTCATCATGTCCAAGCGCGCCGGCCACGGCCTGCCCCTCGTCGCCTTCCGCTTCCCCGACAGCGAGGACAGGCACTACGACGAGTTCGCCCTGGCCCACCAGCTGCGCTCCAGGGGGTGGGTTGTCCCCGCCTACACCATGGCGCCGCGCACCGGGGAGATGAAGATGTTGCGGATTGTGGTCAGGGAGGACTTTTCTAGGAGCCTTTGCGACACGCTGCTGAGGGACATCAAGAACAGCTGCGAGTCGCTTCAAACCCTGGATCGTGACACCATCAAGAGCCAGCAGGATTACGTCAAGCAGCATGTCACGTCCGCAGGTAAGAAGGCCCAGCATAATACTGCGACCAGGGTATGTACCTCCCCTCCTTCTATGATTCCACCGCTGTTCCTGACGACCACTTAGAAAGAGTCGCACTCTCTGCAGGCAACAACGGGCAAGACTCACAGTATATGCTAAGGGGGGAAGATGAGTCGATTGGGCGAGGACGGTATGCTCCTGCTGTTAAAGTGTGGTGCAGTTTCAGCAAAACATTGTTAGCATTGGAGTACAGCCAAGGGTTCTGCTACCACATTTGATCTCCTCCGTCTTCGGTTGATGCTCCCTTCCGCCAGTGACTCTACGCTTCTTCTTCAAGACCCGACAGCGGAATGCACAACCCTACAGTTGTATATTAGTAGCCCACGCAGACATCTCTGAACGGATGGTAAGACGAGTCTGGCGCTCGAATACTGCTATCGTAAAGCCATATATAGCTCTCATATACACCAAGAGCCACCGGACCCTCACAGAAGACATTTTCAACCATTAAATCGAGATCGTCGCCCCCACGCTTGACACACACCCGTAGCAAACCCCAGATTTCGTTTTTCTTAAAGTCCAACATCTAGTTTTCCGTACATTCCCCCAACGCCGGCAACAGCTGTGCACATCATTACTGAACCACGGCCGCTATGGATTCTTCAAGGATATCCAGTCCCTGCTGTATCTCCCCCTCGGATATGTTCAGGCTCGGCAGAAACCGCAGCGTGTTCGTTCCCGCGGTAATGATCAGCAGACCCCTCTCGCGGGCAGCCTTGACGATGTTTGTCGGATCCTGCGTCAGCTGGAGACCAAGGATGAGACCTTTCCCCCGGACCTCGGTGATGAGTTTCGGGAACTTGTCCTGCAGTTTCCTGAACCGATCCCTGAAGATCTCAGACTTTGCTAGCACATCTTTCTGGAGTTGCGCATCTGATAGACGGGTCACGATGTGGTGTGCGACGCGGCATGCCAGCGGGTTACCGCCAAAGGTTGTGCCGTGGTCGCCAACGCTAATCTTCTCGCTGACATCCTTGGTCACGATGACAGCGCCGATGGGGAATCCATTGCCAAGGGCCTTTGCCGTCGTAAGTATGTCTGGGTGCGCCTCCTTGGGAAGATTCCCGTGCGCCCACATCGTTCCCGTTCGTGACAGTCCGCTCTGGATCTCATCATACACCAAAACGGCGCCAACCTCCCTGCACCGCTTAGCCAAAGCAACCAGGAACTCCTCCGAGGCAACCTGGACGCCGCCCTCGCCCTGAATAGGTTCTACCATCACACCGCACGTCTTCTCTGTGACAAGCTCCGATATCGCAGCAACATCGTTGTACGTCCCCAATTTGAACCCCGGGAGCATGGGCGCAAACGGCTTCTGATATTTGGGGTTGTGCGTCGCCGAGAGACTGCCCATGGTACGGCCGTGGAAGGCATTGGCAAAGGACACAATCTCGATCTTGTTGCCCGACGGATCGACCACCTTGCCCGCCTTGCGCGCGAACTTGATGGCCGCCTCGTTGGCTTCGGAGCCGGAGTTGCAGATGAACACCGCGGACGCATCGTGCATGGCACCAGACTCAACCGTCTTCTCCACCAGCAGCTTCGACAGCGCGCCGGTCCACGGGTTGTAGTATAGGTTCGAAGCGTGCACCAACGTCCTGGCCTGTTGGGCTATGACCTCGGCGATCTGGGGGTCGCAGTGCCCCAGGGCATTCACGGCAATACCGGCTGTGAAGTCGAGATACTTCCGGTTCTCTATATCCCAGATCCACGACCCCTCGCCCTGGACAAAGACGGGAGGTGGCCTCGCATACGTCGCAATCATGTACGGCGCATGCTCGTCGACCAGGGCGGCGCTGGGTGAGTCCACCGTCGGGTCGGGGTTCGGCAGCGAAGCATCTCGCTATGCTCTCGTCAGCCAACACACTGCGGCATGGTCCGGACCGCGGGGTTACTCACCTTGATGGCGTGCTTCACGTCCTCGGCCAGACTCGACGTCGTTGCGGTAGCATAGCGTGCCACGAGGACTTTGGGGATCACCGCCGCCCGCGGGCTAGCCAGCGACCCCAATTGGCGTCGTACACACAACCTCAAGGCCATTGGGACAAGACAACAGAGTACAGAGTACAGAACGCTACAGCGGCGCCGGGGTTGGGAAAAATATTGTGAGGGGCCGCATCGGATGACTTTATGGATGACTTTTTGGCTAATCGATAAGACTTCCAGCTCCGGCTTCGCAGTCCCGTAATTGATGCCCTTACCCGGTAGGTAGCTGCGTTGGCGATGGAGATGCCAGACACCATAACCCGCAATGTTGACATTTGACTCATCGATTTCCCCGTCATGATCCATTACTAGGCCAGGGGTGACCGTCGTTCACAATTTATTCCTTTGTCATTGAGTCACTTGTCATGGCTATGGGAACGACTCACCTCGCAATACACTATTTTGGTGGTTCCGGAGTGCGTAATTCCAATATAAAACACCGGCCATATACTCGATGTCAATAACACAGCATTCCATAGTCCGCAGGAAATCTACAGGATCCGGTTCCCAGAGACATACGGCCAAAATCATAAACATTCTAAAGTATGACATATAAACTAAGAATACGAGGCTGTGAAGTCAAGGCAACCGAGGAGCAGTGCAACCCTCGTCCACTATGTATACAAACGGCACAAACGAAATATGCAACCCAAACTCCCGCGTCCCACTCGAAACGACCGAGCACTACACCTGAGTATTCCTTCCAGGACCGCCTTGACAGGAAGCACTGGCCTACACGGCACTGTACCCTCCGCGACTGCCTGCACCCTGCACCGTGTTCAGTACCCTACGCGTCCAATCCTTCAGGAGGTAGGGGATGTCGCGGATGGTGTCGCCGTGGGGCAGGAGATCCCACCCTCTGGCACCGTAACGGTTGTAATTGAGCCACGAGCCGAAGATCAGGTAGGCTGCAATGCCCAGGAAAACGCTGCAAACAAGTATTAGCACGGTGAAAGAAAAGAGCGCGTGACCTGGTGCATGAGACGTACATAATCACGAACCAGGTGAAGAAACCCCAGCTTTCCGACGTGTTTTCGTTGCCTCCGTCATCGTTGCCCCCCTCGTCTTTGCCATCTCGCTTTTCGCATGCGTACTTGGTGTGCCACGTCAAGCGTAAAACCTGACCATCCTTCTCAGTACCATAGCTCTCCCAGATGAGCGCCGCATTGTCCTTTCGCAGCTGATGCTCGATGGCAGATTCCCCGCTATCGTCGTCGCCCTCCTCCTCGGCGCGGCGAAGCTTCGTGTTCTTTTCGTATTTGTCCTCAGAGTCCCATTCGCCCTCGGTTCCTTCCTTGTCTTTGTCGCATATAAACTCGACGATGGCACTCTGCTTGACACGTTCCTTAACTTTACCGTCTAGAGGGTGCTTGCCACCTTCGAGGACCAGGCGGAGTCCTTCCTTTTGGGAGTCGGAATGCGAGTCGCTTGTCTTCAGTCGCTCTACCTTGTATTCGAACATTGATCCACCGAGGTCTTGGAGGTTGCCGGCAATGGCGATGACTGCAGAGACCGTGTCCGATTCACCGGACAGGAGCCGTCGAATCGCGCAGACTGCACCATCACTCATTAGATATCAGCCTGTTATTTCCAAGCTGGGGATAGACCATACCTCTTGTGCCATTAGGGCATTCCTCCGTCTTCTTGCCCTTGCCACTCTTCTTCAAAGGACCGCATGGATCCAAAGTGTAGGTAGTGTTGGTATGGGTCTGAGCGATCGACTCGTACTGTGACGTAACCACCGAGTGTGGCCCGCCCAGTTTGCTGAGATCAAACTTGTGCTGATCGACGATAATATTGCCGCAGTCGAATGTCGAGCCGCCGAGGGCTTGTCCAAGCAAGAGCGAAAGGACAACGGAGGCTATTTGCGGCCGATGCATCGAGACAGCTAGGGCAGCGACGGGATGAACGGATAAACGGACGACGGACGCGGTATGCGAGGGAGAAGTGAGCGACGTTCTGCGAAATAACTTGGGAAAGCTGCGAGACTGGGCAGTGATGGGTACCGGCGTAGGAAACTGTCAGATGCGACTTTCGAAGATGGTCACGTTGTGATGTCGCGGGTTGCTAATTGTCTGTCTGCTTCCTGAGGCTACGAGCTAGCATCCTTGGCACTTGTGTCATCCCGGCACGCCAGCAACCACCTGAGGTCATCAGCACACGTGACCATTTTGTGCATTTGCATCAACCTGTCTAAACTATCATGTTGAAATGAGAAGGCTTCTTGTACAACTTTCATGAACACCAAAGTGGCATCACAAGAATAGTCTGTAAATCATGCATGGAATCGCTGCAGAGAAACTTGAACAAAATCGAGCCGCCGTAGTTATCAAACCGTAGCAATTACCTGCACTGTCCAAGCTATCATAAATACCTTTGGTGAAAATAACCACCTGAGCGGTGCATCAAGTCCATAGTACCACACCGCTTGCACTGCAAAGTTACTATATGTTAGACTCATCCCATTAAATGAGTCTCCTCGTCCGTAATGTATTGCCGTGGGGTATAAGTGAAAAAGGCAAAGCAAACAAACAAGCAACCAGACACTAATGCTTCGTCAACTGCCGTGCACCCAACGCCAGGGCCTAAGCCCATATCCCAAACTCCCGAATGCAGCGTTCAAAAGAATAATATCATCCCCCCCCCCCCCCAGCCGTTTTCAATCTGGCTGTACAGCAATCTCATGCTGTGTAGCGTACAGCTCCCGTGATGTTACATTCCCCCTTGATGACCCATGCCCTGACCCATGCCCTGCATGGCCTGCTGTTGCATGAGAAGTTGCTGCTGGCGCCGCTGCGCGAGATTGGTATTAACGCTTTGGTGAGCTTGCGCGTACGATGTTTGCTTCATCCTCTCTAGAACTTCTGCAGGGATGTTTTCTGCTGCTCCACCGAATTTTGGAAGATTCGCCTGTACGTGCCTTTGAAAAAGTGAACGAGCAGCTGCATGCACTTGTTGCTGTACCATCTGCGCTTGTTGCTGCTGTTGCTGTTGCTGCTGCTGCTGTTGTTGCTGCTGTGGCTGTAATTGCTGCTGTTGTGTCTGCTGTTGCTGCTGCTGCTGCTGCTGCTGCTGCTGCTGTAGTTGTTGCTGCTGCAATTGTTGTTGTTGCTGCTGTTGCTGCATCTGCATGGCGGCCAAGGCTTGCTGCATATTCGGATTGCTCCCATTCATCATTTGACCGCTCACCTGCCTCTGCATGGGATTGTTCATCTGTCCACCCATCTGGCCGCCCATCTGGCCGCCCATCTGGCCACCCATTTGTCCACCCATCTGTCCGCCCATCTGACCCATGGGTCCCATCTGACCACGCGCCATCTGTTGCTGCAACTGTTGCTGAAATTGCTGCTGCAGCTGTTGTTGCATTTGCGGAGTCATCTGCCGCATTTGAGGATTATTCTGCATGCTCTGAAGCTGCGCATATTGCTGAACTAAATGTTGCTGCTGCGGAGTGGCTGACATGCCGTTTTGCTGCTGAAGCATGATTTGTTTCTGCATGAACGCCATCATTTGCTGCGACGACATCCCCTGGCCACTGGCGCCAGCATTCATGCCCCCGCTTTGCATGGCCGCTTGCATCTGCTGTTGCTGCTGAATCTGCCTTTGATGATGCGCCATTTGAGCAATCATCGACGGGTTGTGCTGTGCCATGGCCTGGTTATTCATCATCATGCCAGGTCCCATTTGGGAGTTTTGAGCCATCATTGCTGGGGGAGGGCTAGCCTGCGTCATCCGAGGAGTTCCAACCATAGCTTGTCGGTTGATGGGAGTGCCGTGAGCCATGCTTGGTGTCGAGTGCGGGATTCTAGGCGTTCCCGACGGGTGACTCTGCTGACTGCCTCTTGCAGTCATGTTATGCGTCATGGGCACCGACATGGGAGGGTTTTGGACCACAGATGATGGTCTTCGCGGAGGGCTCGCAGCTGTACCGGAATTGCCATGTTGCATGGGAGCACTGCCAATCATTGGCGACGACATATTTTGAGGTGTGCCTTGGCGGATTGGGGACGATGCAGGAGGTTGCGAAAGCTGTGCTTGGAACCGAGGCTGAGCTTGAGGAGGCAGGCTAGTTGGCACCGGAACTGGCGTCGCTGCTTGCATCGGGTTAGGCATGTGAGGCGCAGACTGCACAGATTGCGTCTGCTGTGCGTGCTCTACTGTAGGTGTGATGTTGGCCTGGGTAGTGGGTGTGGATGCAGCGCGAGCAGCCATAGCCTGCCTCTGCGCTTCGGCCTGGCGCAGCTGGTTCTCCCTGAGGGCCGCCGCCTCACGTTTGAGCTTCTCCGCTTCCATCTGCTGCCGCTGGACTGCCGCCTGCTGCTCGTTCTGTCGCTGAACTTGCAGCCTCCGATCATTTTCTTGTTGCTTGAGCTTCTCCTGTTCCTTCTTTTCCGCGTGCTGCTTTCGAATATCTGCAATGACCTTAAAACGCTCAAACGTAGGTTCGAAAGTTGCGGCCCCGGTTTGCCCATCGCCATCTGGTACAGTGCTTCCAAGGGTACCAGCTGTGTTTGACAACCGCTCGTCCAAGAAGAGCATGTAACGCTCCCGACCAGCAGCGGCGGCCTCGTCGGCCTCCATCTCGGCGACGGTGCGTTTCCGGGTCTTCGGCTGTGGCGGTGGCTCCGAGTAATGTGGATGCGTCAATGCCTCCATCAGGGCAATCGTCTCTGCGGCACTCTTCGTTGGCTCCAAGTACAAGGCAGCTCTTGTGGCTAGCAGGACCTCCCCCTCAAAAGCATGGATATTGCCACCGTCCAGCTCTGTTTTATCTTTTTTCAATCGCTTTGCAGGCGGCCCCATGTTCCCTGCAGAAGGCGTTGGTGGTGCAACAGACAGGGGCGTGGGAGGCGGTAGAGCGGCAGCTTCTTCCCTGCCAGTCCCACCATCGGATGAGTCTTTGACGGTGGTCGCCATAACGGCGAGTTCAGCATCAAAGCTTTCTGCAGTAGGATGCAATACTACTGTAAAGATCCTCGGTTTGGGGACACCCTTTGTTTTTGGACCGTCACTTGTCACAGTTGGGGCCGAATCATTTTCTTTGTTCTTCTCATCCACAATCTTCTCTTTACTGTCTTCCACCACCTTCTTGCTGCCCTCAGCTGTTGGAAATGCGTCTTTCGGAAAAGGGACGTAAGGTGAAGGTGTAAGCCATTGGTTGTAGTTGTGGATAGATGACGGCATTAGAGAGGAGGACACAGAGGGTGCCTTGGCGATGTCCTTGGTCTGTGCTACTGTCTTGTGGTCGTGAATTTGTACGATAAGGCGGCCATCGTAAAAGGGCACGTTCCATCGAAGGAAATATGAAATCATATCGGGCGGAATGGTGCGGGTTCGGACATGCTCGAGGAATATCTTCATCGGCGATTTGTGTGGAAACATGCCATCCTGGCCGTCAAAACGCCAGTGGTTCGGATGGATATGAACGACAAGAGAGGGTGGGCGGCCCGCGAACTTCTTCAGAATGTAGTCGTCGGTAACCACTGCTATAATGTTAGTGTGCTCAACGTGCCAGCGATTAGAGCGGCACATAATACCGTATGGGGGAGGCTCGTGGTCGCGAACACCCATCTCCGTGGAGAAGTCTGTCAACCGCAGGCCGGCGCTATTTCTTGAATTGCGCCCTTGAATATGTGACGATGGCTCGCGGCGGTTGCGGTTGACAGGTCGCACAGTTGAGGCCGTGATGGTGCGATCGTTTGCGCTGGAAGGTGGTTGCTTCGCGCTCGTAGGAGGTTTCTTGGCCGAAAGAGAGGGCGAAGGCGATTGCTTTGATGAGATGGTGCCATTTGTTTGGATCCCCGGCGGAATGGGACGCTTTGCCTTGCTGGCGGCATTGTTCTGGATCGTGGTTGTGACGGGGGCCATGTTGGCCATATACGCCGCCTCAAAGGCGCCTCCGAACCTTTCAACCCTTCCGAACGCTCGTCCGACAATACTTTCCTCGCTACAATGGGCTCAGTGTGTCCACATTGAAGTATAGGGAGCGACTGAGGCTTGGGGTTTTGGAAGTCGAATCGCAATGATCGTTGTCGCGAGTTCTAGGCAGGATGTGGAGAAGTGTGTACGTGATCAGCGGTTGGGCGTGCTGCGACGCGGCGCAATTCCGAAAACGGAGGGTTTGAGCCGTGTTATCAACAAGCACGAGGGATCCCAGAGAGAGTCTCGGATGGGAAAATAGCGGCGCTGTACTTTAGATGCGCATTCGTGACGAAACCCCTCGGCTTCGCGACGCTCTTCTTTGGTGCAGCCG
This sequence comes from Stachybotrys chlorohalonatus IBT 40285, assembly GCA_000732775.1. Classification (NCBI taxonomy): domain Eukaryota; kingdom Fungi; phylum Ascomycota; class Sordariomycetes; order Hypocreales; family Stachybotryaceae; genus Stachybotrys; species Stachybotrys chlorohalonatus. Next base: position 45,666 of record KL660826.1, read on the forward strand.
GGCTGTGATGTGCAATCGAGTCGTCCCAAGCCTAGAGTGCCTTACATAAGGCAACGCCAGGGTCTCTCTGCATCACGTGACAAGAAGTAAGTTCGTGCGATGGGGATGTAAGGGGCCTGCTGCGGCGCGCAACTATTTTTGCCTTTTTGCTACATAAAAATGGAAGATGGCAATGGGCAAACTCTTACGAGTCGAGGAGGGGTTTCGTCGGTTCGTGTGGTGCTGTTAAACAACTCGCTCGCGGTCGTAAAGCTTATTCTTAAGTACGCGAAGCTTCAAGCCGTAGGGGCCAGCCACGTAAGTTCAGGCTCTTGTAAAAATGGCAAACATAAAGATAAGATGCTGAGTGCTTTTATACATATTCTCGGAACTCCATCTGCTTTTGTTTTCCAATCACTGCGGGCTACGGTGCTCGGTGGCTGGTGCACCCTGGCCGAGACCACAGATGGATGCGATTGTGACAACACTACTACCAAGTTTCCATACATTTCATAATTTAGAGAAACAAAACTGTCATATAAGGACAACATGGTATCTTCCACCGACCCCAGACTATAATCAATACGTCCCGCCACTTCATTCCTTGCCTTGCACACGGCGGGCCCAGTCATCGTGCACCCTCATGCCATCAACAACCACCACACCTCTCCCCCTTCCGACCCTTTCAGCCTTCTGCCACCACTTTTCGTCCTTACCGCTCTTTTCCGCCTCCGACTCACTATCAGCAAGACCACCGGAACCGCTTTCCGCTCCGACAACCAAAATAACGTCGTATCGCAGCCATGTTTGTAGATTGGTCACGGCGCTACCATTGTCACCGGCCAAGGACTCTTGAAGATAGACTACTTCAGGCTGAAGATGCCTTAGGATATGAATATGGCCATTGGGGGTGGTAAATGGCAGGACCATGGTTTCTTTGTCAACCAGCGCCAACGCCTGTGAATACACAGCGTTGAAAGCAGGATTCGCCGTCGAGGACAAACTAGCGAATGGTAAGCGACGTAAAGACCCCTTGGAGTTTTCAGCAACATACACTGGGCTTTTGGACTCGTCTCCCAGAGGCTGGGCTTGATCATGCCCGATGTTAGAAAACGAGGAGCTCAACGAAGGAGGCGGAAGGTTACTCGTATTGGTATCCAGAGCGGTGTCCTTCAAGCCTGGCGCATAAATCAAGACAAAGAGCTTGATCTGGGAGAAGTCATTGTGACGTGGGATGTGGGAAAGAATAGACTGTTGTGGTGGTTAGTCTGTTTTCCACCAATTGGTTGTAATACACTTACGGCGTGCTCATGGAATCCATCATCTTCCAAAGCTGCTACATGCGAATCGGCCGAAACAACAATTGCCACAGTTTTGCGCTTCTTTCCGCTGCCGGGATTTGCGCGATCCTTCCTCGCGTCTGCCTCTTCGGACCAGGGATTATTGTCGGCAAAGGGCCTCTCCTCCTCTCTGATTGAGGCCAGAGCCTTGCCCATAGCGGCACCGGCAGCCGCCACACCGGCAGCAACGGTTTTCCCGGTGGAATCGAAGAACTGTTGAGGGCTCGGCGTCCTCCGAAGGGCTCCCGACATGCGGGCTGTCCATCCCGGATTGGTCACCTCACCTGGCGCAGTGGCAATGCCATGGGTCTCACTAGGTGGAGGTGGAGGTTTTCGCGAGCCTCCTCTGTCTCCTGACGCGCCATATGCTGGGTTGTCGCCGTAATCTGCGTTTTCGTAGTCGAGGTCTGCCTCAGCCTCGGCATCGGCATCGTCCTCCGCGTCCTTGCGCTGGCTCAAAGCCCATACTGCCAATCCGGCAGTGGCAACAGTCAATGTAACTGCGAGAGGTACCCAGTGACTCCAAACTCCTCGCCGCGAGCCGCGGTCGTACCGATCGAATGGCGGCGACATCTATCCGATAAGATGTCGCATGGCGGAGCGCAAGACGATAGGGGTTGAGCAAGGGCGAATGCTGAGTCGAGACTTTGAGCACAGTCTGTTCAGCGATTCTTGATTGGCCTTGAGACGAATTGAAAAGAATCGTGATGTGGACTCGCTGGGAGAAGATGGTACCTGAACTCTATCGCGTCTTGTGGTTTTGCTCGTCTTGAACCTCGGTGGCTGGAGTCGAACCAGCGTCAACATGCTCCAGTGGAGCTGAGCATCATCGCTGGGCAACCGCGAGTCGCGGCTGATTGTGTGTCTGTGATTGGCTGACAAGTGAGGAGCATCGTTCAGCCGAGCCCACTCGCATTCCCAGCCACAGGCTAAGCCACATCAGCAATCGTGCATGGATGGAATTTCCGTCAGCCACATTCACCCCACCACCCCACGTTCCACAACAACTGCGAGGCTCATCGGTGCTATGACTCTTCAAAGTTTCTCACAAAGCACGAAGTGAGAAGGATTCATTCCTAGCACGTGTAGCCTCGTACTTACTGAATTACTGCACCGAGGAAGGGTTAGACGCCTATACCAACAAGAGGCAGTTGCCTCACTCCCTCATTTCCCCCTCCACCTCTGCAGAACCAACAGGATGCCCCACGCGGTGTCGATGCCTTCACCTGGGCTTCAAGCCCTCATCCTGTGTGGGCCTGGGTCGTCGTTCCCAACGTTCACATCCAACCCAGACGAGAACCCGAAAGCTTTGCTCCCCATTGCAAATCGACCTATGGTGTGGTATTCTATCGACTTCTGTTATCGGATGGGAATCACAAGTATGGCCGTCGAGACTAGGTGCTGCTTCTACAGCTCAGTCTGTTGAGTTGAAGAAAAGCATGGTCCCTTGGTTTGTACCGTAACACTAACAGCGTACAGATATCACACTCATATGTCCTCCTTCAGCATCTGGGGCTATAACAACGGCTCTGAACACTGACCCGTTTCTGACTGCACCGCCTTTACCTCGGCCAGACATTCTAGCACCTGCGGATCTTGACCACAACACAGGCACAGCTGAGATTTTGAGGCTTCCTGAGATTCGGGAGCTTGTGGTTGGAGATTTTCTCATCCTTCCCTGCGATCTTGTCTGCGAGTTGGGCGGCGACAAGCTCTTGCAGGCATGGATGGTCAGGTCTGCCAGCATCACCAATCTCCTCGAAGCTCCTGGCTTTACCAACGGCAGTCAAAGCTCTCTGAACGGAGGCCTTGGAGTTTGGTACAATACAAAGGCAAGCACGCCTGTAAAAGGCGAAGAGACTGACTTCCTTGCAACGACGTCGCTCCCACCTTCACCATTCGCACCTCCCAAAGGATCATTGACTCCGAGTCTATCCAAGCTTGTATACTCACTGCCAACGGACTCCCTCAACGATCAGATAGAGGAGAGGAAAGGGCTGACCATTCGACACGGTTTAATGCGAGCCCATCCTAGGGTACGGATGTTCACCACTCATCGAGACGCCCATATTTACATTTTCCCTCATTGGATTCTGGACTTTGTCAAAGAGAACGATCGCATGGATAGCATTGGAGAAGACGTCGTAGGGTGGTGGGCCAAGGCAGGATGGCAATCTGGGTTGGCTCAGAAACTCCACATCGATACGATATGTGAGAGTCGCCGAGTTGATTATGACCAAGAGCCTTCGTCGCCAAATGATGAATCACCCCGAGATGCTAGTCCAGACCACCAAGGAAGATCTACAGAATGGTCGAACACGGCTGTGTCGGCGAGCCGGTCTGCCCCAGGACAGGGTTCAGCGAAAGCAGCGTCACAAAACGTTGATGTACCTCCGATACTGGCCTATATTCACTCGCAAAGCGCTCTGGAGCCAGCACCAATCATCCGACGAGTTGATACAGCGCAATTATTGTTGGCTATATCCCTTCAAATTGCAAAGCTTCCGTCAATCGAGGAGACTGGCACCGAGGCAGCGTCCCCTCTTGCACATGCCCGAAAGGTGGCATACCCTGAAGGCGTCAAATCTCGTACCACAATCACGAGGCAGGACACCCTTATCGCTGAGAGTGTGACTGTGGAGGAGAAAACGTCGATTAAAGAGAGTGTGGTCGGTGCCAATTGCCAAATCAACGAAGGCGCGAAATTGTTCCAGTGCCTGTTGATGGACGGGGTGGTGGTGGGCAAAAACTGCAAGTTGACCAAGTGTATACTGGGCAAGCGATGTGTTATCGGCGACAACTCAATTTTGACGGACTGCGAAGTACAAGAAAATCTACTTGTTGAAGCTCGAAGTATGTCACCTCTACAAAATTCCCTATAAAGTGGCATAACGATGCATGAGCTAACCAAACTGCACTTCAGCCGAGGACAAGGACAACAAGTTGATGAGCTCAGAGGGTCTCGAGGCCACGCAAGCGGAAATTGACGATGTGTTACAGGACGCAGAGGAAGACACGGATGCAGACGCCACCACTGCGCCTTAAAAAGCTTCCATCACAACGGCCTTATTATCGTGAGGAGTCGGTGTAGAGGATCGAGTCTTGACGAGACGCCAGCCGTGCCAATGCTGTCAGTTGAACTATACAACGCCGTCCGTGTATGCCTATAATGTCCGCCGCCGAAGCAGCTGGCTTACTCGAATTTAAAACGATGAGGCACAATCAACAAGGAATTATGTCTGAGTGACCAACACTACAAGGGTTCCTTTAGGCGAGACCCGTATATGCTTCAAACTGTGAACACTGGTTTTACATCTTTTGATATGTAGGATTCCTTTGATCTTGGCTTCAATGTAACTAAACATTGACTGGTTGGCTTGCATGATGTTCACTGCATGAACTAAGCCTGGCAGTGGAAACGAGGAATTGTGCATCAAGCGATCTCTCACACCATTCACAAATCACCCAAACCCGCAATACCGTTATCAGCAGCATTCCAGCAAGCATATCCGGTTTTAATCGAATAGCCAACGGATGTGAGAGACCATCGTGCGTATTGTGTGTTGAGATGTAGAGCTGGGCCTGTATCGAAGTGCCAAGGTGGGAGTCTCTAATCAAGAATGTCAGAGTTGAACAAGGCCAGCACGGTACTTGCAACCAACATTCACCTGCCATAACGGTAACCCCGGTTGTCATCATACAGCACCAAAAGTTGAAGCCCTGTCCAAGCACAAGAGATTGGCTAGGGTCATTACCACGTCGCAACATTCGCATTCAACGCAGCAAACTGTCCCGACTGATGGTTAGTAACACTCTGTCTTCAAGCCACAAGCAAGAGAAACGGGCTAAATTCTAGTCGTCTCGAGTACGTGATCCACAGACGTGGTGCCACTGTTCTAATAATTCCGTCATGCGCAAGGGCTCGTGAGCGAATATTGCCTCGAGGGCATAGAGGTTGCAGCCTACCCCTGATGCTTTTCCCTAAAAGGGGAAGGGAGGCCAGATCGATCCAGGGCAGGAGCGGTTGCATCAGGAGTTGGAGGGAAAGGGTTATAAATATATCCGTTGGAAAGGGAAGAGTCGGAACAAATTGACAGAGGATGACTCTCAACGTTCTTCTGTACCAATCCCAACGTCTGATTATAAGGGGCCAATATCCGTATATGAGACGGCTTCGACTGAAGCCCCTGCATAGGAGTTCATGATGCAGGATTTACCGCTCTTGGGAAGAGCAATTACAAATGTCTAAGAGATGTGACACTGCGGGACCACACCTTGTCTGATTTGACCCTACCCAACTGCCCTATTGACTGATTGAGCCCAAGTGCAATGTAATTGATCATGCCCTATGATCCACGTCAGGGTCCGAGAAGATCAAGGATGGCAGCCAGGCACCCCGTCAACTTGGCCACGATGGTTGAACTAGATCATATGAATAGACATAGAAGTTGAGCTTAGTGTTGAACAAGTGCACGCTATAAACTAGCAGTTTCAAACAATAGAAAGCATGGACATGTAAGCAGCGGCTGGGATGCGGCCAGTGCTTGGCTAGAGGACGGGGCTGATGGCTGTACTAGAGCGGCTAAGTTGGGACGGGCGTTGCGTCGGCCGGGCCGTCCGAACCCCCAAAGCACATGCGCCGTGGCCACAGGCCTCCAGTCCACATCACACATCACCTACCTAAGCATAGACGTGTTGGCGTTGGGGCAGAAGCGAAGACCAGACGTGAAGCTGGTTAACCAGGTAGGTCTTCTCGCCGAGACCACCAAGCGCAGAATGACACCCGTTTGCGACCTGATCTTGGTTTGGCAGCAGTCGTTTTCTCGCACGACGCTAGACAAGGTAGTTGAAAAGTGGTCTGATTAGTTATTATGGGGAGATGGGCAATACTGGGGGACACTATGCCCGGATTGCCTCCGCCGGTCCCCAGCGCTAACCTCCGTGCGTATTGCTTCGCTTGGCTTCACCTAATAGCAGATGGGGATGGATCGTAACGGTTCGATGCAGGCTTGACAGGGCAGCACTCAAACCACCCCTGTGCAGGGGCATGCAGCCTTCAATCGAGTTTGTCGCTCCCATCATGGACGATCCTCGTTGCCGGGGGTTACAGTAGCGGTGGGGTCACGAGAGCGGGCATACGGCTTTGTCGAAAGCATCCGGCCGGACCTAGAAGCGGGCCAAGGGGCCGTGACGCCGGAGGCATTGATGTAGGACATCTGGAAAGCATCGAGGGCAGAATACGGCTGGACGATGGGTTGGTGAATGGGTGGATGATGGATAATGAATGTTGTCTGGACTGCTGGCTGACTGACTTTGGTCGGGTAGGCGCGCTGGGAGCGCATGCCGCCAATGGCGGGTGTTGTTGGTAGTCCCTTCCTGGCATCAACGCAGCAAACAACCACACATGCCCGCACGCACACACACAGTACTTAGGTACACATGTGGAGGATAAGGTAGGAAAAGCAGAGGACGAACATAGGCAAGATACCACACCCGCGTTGCATACGCAAGATATTCACGTACACACAAGCACCCGGCGGCCGACTGCAGTTGGGGACAGACCGTGGAGCCTTGTTTCCTAATCGTGGAGTGAATAATCCTATTGTTCTCTGAGGTAGGATTCTCAGGCCCCCCTGTGCCGGCGCCCCCAATGAGGCTTAAGGCTGCTTGAAAAGTAGTGTGGGGCCACTGCCTGACCTCAAATTTGGAGTTATGGCAGGTGTGGGCACCTGGTCTGGTCGAGCTAACCCGTTGTCCAAACTTACCCTCGCAGGACAAGGCCCTGCTCGCCCATCCTACCTTGATAAATCAAGCCTAAGCTCGCCTCGCATGACATCACGGCCACAACGTGCTCAAACGGTCTAAAAGAAGAAAAGCCGCACGGCCCCAGGCAAGAGATCGTCTTCCGATCGCGTGTCTGACGAACTAGCAGATCAGCCCCGTCTCCTTAGCTGCTTCAAAAGCGGGCGATGGTTGGCTCGTCCTTCCATGTCGAGAAGGGGAGATGCTTGTGTTAGATCTACACAAGCGCCGACGCCAAATGCCACCTCAGTATATTTCTTTTTCCTATTGGGGGGGGGGGGGGACGACGCAATCACCACATCTGCCTGTCGTAGCAAGCAAGCGTCGTCTCCACATGATTTCTTCACGGTGGTTGCGAGTGGCGATGCCCCGCCGGACTGATGGCCCTTGGTTCACATAGGGGCGGCAAGAAAATCACAGATAGCGAGAGAGAGAGAGAGAGGTCTGCGGGACCCGGAAGCTCTCGGCGATATCAACGACGTGTCTCACCCACGACGCTGTTTTGGAGACCAATTTGGACCCAACCTGTTCATTCCTCGCAAGTTCCTGCCATCTCCCATTCCAAAACTGACCAGGTCGGCCTGGGGTCGAATCGTCACCGTTCGAGAGAAGGTTGTCATGATGAGTTGCCTCTTACCCTCGTCGATCTGGAGATTCGTGGCGTCAACCAAAGCCGACATCTGCCGTGCGTGGGGTGGTAGCCGGCGTGGCAGTGGCAGTGGCAAGGCTTTTGTGTTGGCTGCATGGCAAGCAATCGCAACATGTGCTCCAGCGCGAAGAGAGACATCTTTTGCTCTATTAACAACACTATCTGACCAACATGTGTTAATGCGGCGTTCATGCAGGGACCCGAAGAGACCATTTGGGCCCCCTCTCGCGAGAAGCTGCTCTAGAAACTGAACTAGCTTGCCAACACCCCTGATCCGTTATTAGCACGTCTAAGTCGAAGAGCAGGTGTACTATCATGTCCATCGACTCACACCCCTCCCCCCCCTTCTTTCATCTTCGTCTCACCCTCCCCACCTTCTATGGATCAAACGCGCAGCTTCACTCGCTCCCAAGCAGGCACAGTATCCCATACGCTTCTTTGTTCTTTTTCGAATTCAGGTGGCTTTAGCGTCCTGATCAGCTGCCGCCGCCGCCGCTGTCTGGATGAAGAATGGGGCGCATCAATGGCATCTCTGCTCTACCCATCCTCTCAAATGCTGTGCCTCGAATACTGAGCTGGCATAAGTCTGTCACTTATAGACATATATTAGCACAGTCCCCAGGTGGTTTGTCCGACTACGGGCCGCGTTGGAGGGGACTTAAAGACAAGGCATCACTCACCCAAAACACCAATCTACACCACCGACTGTCAAAAGGTGGAGTCCTTCTGCCTCATAGAGTCAGTCCTGCCGCTGCCATCTCCCTCATCGAGATTGAGGGTCTATTGCCTGGGACTACAACCTCCCATTCCAATTCATCAACCATAGGACCACTCCCGAGTGTCTCGGTCTCTTTCTCTCTGGCACTACCATTCCCACGATCCTCCGTGGTTGATCTGCAGTCTCGTGTGTCTTGGAACGAGTCGGTATCTTCCTGCGGCCCCCATTCCACTTCTCTGTTATATCTTCAAGGGCGTCCTTCCCCGTGAACAAAAACATTCCCGACCAGATCCAGCCCTTTTGTTATACTGGTCTGCATGTGGCCTCTGGATTCTCATTGAAAGAAGGGACCTCCTAGATCGAAAATTACATCCTGCCTAGAACACATTCTGGACGCTCTCCTTTTACCGAAATGCAGTTCGAAGCGGATTTTCGACTCGAGGTCGACGATAATTTCAGCATGTGTAGCCAAGCCATCTCTTGTCCTTCGACAGGCACAAGCTTCTCTTCGGCCTCTTCGGCCTACGATCCCTTTACCCCTAACTCCCGGAGGTCGACCCCTAACCAACTTAGTCTCGACTTCGACGGTGGATGCAACACTTACGGAAACCCACAGTCACTAGACCTGGCACCGCCAACAATGTCGATGCCCAAGTACGCTCTTGGTCATGGACATGATAAGACCGAGCCGGAGCATATGTCCTACGCTCAGGCTCTTCCAACAACTCCAATGAAGAGGATGGAGCACCTACCCAACGACTACGACCACTTACTGGACTTGAACAATATGGCGCAACAGCCTCAGGTTGGCTCCATTACGCCTTCAAACTCTTTCAACATGTACACATTATCACCGGAAGGGCCCATGGCTAGCAACTCATTCATGATGACGCCAACCCAGAGCTTATCTGGCTCAGAAATTGCCGATGCTGCATCATCATGGTCGTGCACCAACGACAGTCCCATAAACTTTTATCAGCAGAGAAGCCAGCTGGTGCCCGGCATGGAAGGGTTCGATATGCACAGACCATCTATGTCTCCCATGGGACGATATCATCACCATCTTCATGGCTCCATCTCATCCGATGACCTTCGAAATAGGAGGATAATGATGGAAGCGCAACGCAAGACAAATGAGCTGCAAAGAGCCCAATTTCGTGCATCCCGGAAGCGAGCACCGAAGCCCGAGTCTGCATCAGTGGATGTGGTACGTCGTGCCATGTGCAAGTGTGACTACCCTGGTTGCGAGAAGGCTTTTCGACGCAACGAACATTTGAAGCGCCACAAGCAGACGTAAGCTTCCTCCCCTATGCGTTATTTTCAAGGTTGGCAGGCATGTCGAACTAACATGCACGTCCCGATTCAGATTCCACGGAGAGGGTCCCAACCGCTTTCCATGCGAATTTTGTGGAAAAGATCAGTTCAATCGTCGTGACAACCTCGACAACCATCGCAAGCTGCACGCCAGACCGAATAGCAGAAACCGTGGGGTTGAGTACATACCGGCGGCAGTCGCTATTATTGAGCAGGAAGAACGTAGCCGCAAGCGGCGAGCGCCATCCAAAGCTAAGACGGAAAGACGTGGAGATGTGTATTGACCCGTCTCCCCGAAGCTTGAAATCCGACTTGCTCTTTTGATTCCAGACGGCACGGTGCTGGCGGCCAAAGAGGAACCGAACAGGCAGGCCCACGAACACTACTACGACACCAGGCGATATAGCACACCTGCCTAACAAAAATCACCTGTACGGACCGTTGGCGAATACGGTCAATCTCCAGCACATGTATTTTCATTCTTCGTTGATTCCTGTTCACAAAAATTACCCGGGAAGTTTGCAATACCTACGGCGTACATGGCTCTTGGGAACCATTCGGGTGCAGTCAACATTCATCCATCAAAAGTGGAGTGGACTTTTGTTTACTTTTCTTCCTGCCTCTCAAAGTTTTATTTATTTATTTATTATGTTTTTTTTTCATTTCTCCTCTTCTCTTCATAGGATGTCCTTATACTCTCTTTCCACATCTTTCCTTTGTTGGTTGCCCTCTCGCAAGGCAGGGGGGTCGAGAGGCAACCGTGTGAGCGACTTGGTGGATGGAACAGGCGAATCCTGTTTTAGATGTAGCATATAGCACGGAGGCGTTGGAACAGCAAATGGACCGGCGACGGGACAGAAAGAGGCGGCAGAGGAGCCCTGACGTGAGTACAGAGTACAGTAAAGGGGGACGCAATCGCAGACTCACAAAACAACAGTATCATACTATCCACTTTGTAATCTAGCCTACACACATACGTTACCTACCCATCATTAATGGAATACCCAAGGAGACGGGGGTCAATCAAGAGTTTCACGTTCATGGTTTGAGTGACCCGGATGGAATCGGAATCTACTCAAGGATGAGATAGTTGCTGGGGACAGCGTCCAAGTGGCGGTTCGCACACTTTGCACAACTCGCACACGTTCCCTCGTCCATCCACTCACTCAGGTGTACTCGTACGCAGATGACTCATCTTTACTCACCATAGTCCGCATGGCCCAGACCTTGCTCGCCAGAGTGACGTACCGGGGTGAAGGTTTCACGTACAAGGTCTGGCGGCGGAGATTTCGGCCTGGACAATCACCATCCCGCAATCACCTGGAAGTGACAAGGAAACGCATGTGCAGAGATGGATCCACCAGCAAGGCGAGAAAGAAAAGTAGTGCACAATACAGTGATAGCCATTGGTTGCGGCACGAGGATGGGCATCACCATCACAAGCAAAGCACGCCGTCAAAGCTGGATGGCCAATACACCTTAGACAATGTCATGCGAAGCAGCCCAATGATGTAGCTCCTTAATGGCATTGCCCATGGCTTGAAAGACGAGACCGCCTCCAAGATTGCAGCCCCTAGCATTCCGCTCATGATATCCACTACAAACACTCCTGAAGCCGAGGCGCATGGGCGGAAAGCTGGACGGGGCGGGACACCAACTTAGTCTACGCGGGCAAAGGCTTGCCCTTTCTGGTGCGGCCAAGACCAACCGCGAACAGGCAATACCTGCGAGCAAAAGAAGGCGTTCCGGGAACAATGCAAAGGAAAAGAGAAAAACAAGAAGAGTGATCGGGTACGGATGGGGGGTAGGAGGGGAGGGAGGGGGGTGCAACGAGCCACCAACCGGGTAAATTGAATAGAAGCTTCATGGATCTATTAGTGCGAAGCGGCACGGTCGACGTGTGAATGCCCTCATACGGGTGTTGAAAACATCACAACCAACAACACTCGGCATGGCCGCCCGGGGTGGGAGCTGTTGCAGGACATGGCCACCCACGATCAACAATCCCCGCCCATGGCGCCCTCGGACTTGCATGCCCAGATGTGTTTGCGATTTCCGAAGCAAGGCATGCTTGCCCTGTCGACGGCAAGCAGCAGCAGCAGCAGCCAGCAGTCTGCGTGGGCGTGGACGTGGGGACTGTCGTTGAAGCATGCCCCATGTGTTCCTTTTGCCGTTTACGCGTACATGATGTACTGCAGCTTGTGCGGTGGAGCAAATGGAAGATTCCTCAAACAGTGGCTTGCAGGCGAGGCTGGCCTGTCAGATCGTTAGAGGCGACGGCTTCGGGGTAGGCTTTTGGTAGGTTAGGGTAGTAGTCGTAGAGGAGAGTAGCGCGTGGTGGTGGTTGATGTGTTGCTGTTGGGTATCAGATGGGATCGCATCGGGCTGGTCAATCACAGCCCCCCCCTTCCCCACCGCGCAACAAGCAACGCTTACTCTTAGCGGCACATCCGCGGTGCACGCTCAGCGGGCGCAGGGTGGGCTCCTTCGCTGGACCCTCTGTAGTAATTAGTGCCCGTGGCTGCCCTCCTCCGCATGGAGGTGGGGGCCGCCAGCTGGGCCGTTCGTTCACTGTGGCACTGTGCGCCGGCGCCCCACCCAGGCTCGTCCTGGTACCTGGTAGGTGGCCTGGCTTGCCTGGGCTAGGTGGTAGGTGAGGCCGCTGACGGGCATGTCTTGCCCAGTGGTTGCTGCACAGTGCCCAACGTCTAATTAGAGCCAGCCCGTGATCCATGATGCATGTGGGCAAACGTCGTTAGACCATGCCCGCGCAAGGATCTCCCCTACAAGCTTCGTCGTAGCGACACAACGCGCGTCATGCCATCGATCTCTTCTTTCTTTCCTCCATTGTCCCTCTGGATGGGCCTAGCGTTGTTTCCGTGCAGGCCAAGTTCCCTCCGCCGCATTGTCCGGCTACTGTCTGTTGGCCTCTGTGCATCGCATTGAAGGGAGCACGGCCATTGGACGTCCATCCAGTTCAGCTTCCTCGACCGCCTTTCTGCTACCTTGGCCCGGTAATTGCGCGGTGAAGCCTCAGCTGCTAGCCGGGGCAAAGTCGCCCACGTCGTAGGTCGGACTGCGACAGACCCCTTCAAGTGCCGCCGCGGGCACGCGGGATCTTTCTCTCGCTCGTCTCACCCTGCCCTAGGCGGCTCGTTGGCTCGTGATTCAGGACCTAAAGCGTTCGTCCGCCTTATCCTCTTGGCAGCCTCAAAGCTCAGGGCCACACTAGAAAACACATTGACCAGTGAAAGCGGGAACCGAAGCAACAGGATACGCACAAGGTGCACGTTGCCAGTGCCTAGCACGCAAGCAAAACGCCTCCTGACGGATAACCTAAGGCCAGCCAGCCTCTGAACCCCCCCTCCACCGCTTGATACGGACACTCTTTTTCTCTGGTTTCCGCCTCTCGTCTGCCGTGTGTATTCTCGCTCCGACATTATTCGTCAACTGGCTAGGGTTCTACTTCATGCTCCCGGCCCCACTGTGGCCTGAAGATTGTTCGGATACCGCGCCCACCGTCGGCCCTTTATCTCCTTTATCACCGTCCCGACAATGGCTCTGCTGCTTCCCTCTTATCAACAGGCAGTCACTCCTGTTGATTGGCTCGTCGTGGTAACCCCATACGTCGACTGGGCCGACTTCCCTGCCCTGTGTCTTGTGAGCCATCGCTGTTGGCGTCTGTTTGCTCCCCTGTTGTGGAAGGATCTGTTTGTGGCAGCCAGGCGCTCAGGCTTGGCTCCTGAAGATGGTAAGCTCTCCCGTCGTGGTGCCTTGCAATGACAAGGGGGTCAATTCACGCCCATTGCTCCGTCATCAACGCTGACAACTCTTGCGTTATCGCAGACATAGAATGGTGGTTGAACTTTGTCTTTGTCAAGGCGCCAAACATTAGACTCGTGACCCGTCGTCTGGTACGCTGTCTTGATGCCAGATACTTTGCCACCAGCGCCTATCATTTTGCATCTGACCAAGACGAGCAGACCCTGCCACGGAGTTTCAGACGCGCCCTAACTCTGTTCGATAATGTAGACTCCATTCTGCTGGACGGTCATGGCGACCTAGACCCTGGCTACGTCCTCGGCGCGAACATGGACAATTTCCATCACCGCCCAAGGTTTCTCAGCATTGCCAACTCTGCCTTACACTTGCCTCGCAAACTATTTGCTTCTCCTTATCTGCGGGACATGGTTTACCTAGATGTGTCCAATATCCCTGGCTCAATCCGGAACGTCACAGAGCCTAGTGTCCTGGAACATCTCCGGGTTCTCAAGATCCGAGGCCGTGAAGTAGATGATACTGCCTTATTTGCACTCTTGGGCAAATTCAGGCTTCGTTTGTGGAGTCTGGATATGAGCGATAACAGGATCACAGATGAGGCAGTCGCTGATTTGTGTTCCAAGAGTTTCCCTTCAACAGATTTGCGCTCCGACGCCCGCTTTGACATTGAGGGTAGACGAGCATGCGGCCAGCCACCACACAGCCGCTTCCTCTCTATTGTAGAATCAGAATGGAGCGGATCATACAGGCACCCGCAAAGATATTTGGTTGACGCCCCCGACTATGCTGCGGAGGCTCATACTGAGCCCGACAGGCACCTTGTTCGTCGTAAGGACGGCTATAGCCAACCCTTGGACGACTCGGCCGTGGCTCTTAGTAGAGCCTTGCCTGAAAATGATGAAGTTATGGACATTGACGCCGTGAACTCGTCAAAAGGGCTTACCCACCTGCATCTGTCCAGGAATGAAGTATCTTGCTTTGGTTTGGCGAAGCTGCTTCAGCTTTCCAATGGACAATTGGAAAACTTGTCCTGTGATTCAATGCCCCTTCTTCCTTTGAAACACACAAGGAGCACTTATTGGCCAAAGTCAGCCAGACTATACGGCTTCGTTGGAGATATCTGCGTCTTTCGACCAGTTATTTCTCCTAATCTCCAAGTGCTACGAATTCACCATTCTCTCGTAACCCGTATTCCGACGCTTGAAACGGAGGGACTCTCCATCCTTGCTCGGCTATACTTATCCGAGACGTCCGTTCTACCACGGACGGAGCAAGCGTATCCCCGGACATTTATTCCAGACCTTAATCCTCGACTGGTGTCGTTGACCCTGACCTGCGTTCCGCGCCGTTCCTGTGGCCCGCTGATCGCTGCCATCATTGGCTTTCTCAAACGGCTAGCCGAACAGGAGCAAGCCATCCAAGAGGCGAGCATGACAACGGCTTCATGGCGGGCACCTCGTCTGCTGCAGGGTCTGAGACATCTGAGACTCGAGTTTGAGCCTGATCCCGTGGATGACGGCTTCTCTGCCTCAGAGGACCTCGATGCCCAAGAACTCTTGAATAGCGGGGATCAGGGCTTTAGCTTCTTCGGTCAGGAGTGGAATGAAAACACCACAAGCAACACCGAAGTTGCGTCGGATGCCAAAGACGCCTTACATACCAAGCACGTTGATCACAAACCACCTGCGGCTCCCGTCGAAGACAGTGCGGAGACTGTGACACACACTGAGATATGGAATGGGGAGACCTTTTCGGTTCCAGTATGGACGGGGACGCCAGTATCACCACTCGGTTCGTTCATGAACGACTACCGCAGCCTTGTCCTCGACCACGGTGTCCGGGATAGTGTCGGTCCAGCAACGCCATGCCAAGTCAAGTCTGGGGCGCCCGAGGGCTCCTACATATTCCAGACGGCCTGGTGCGCGGCGGTTATGCCCAGGCAACTGAGACAGCCGTCAAGAGGCCAATTGGCACAGATGAAAGATGTCCTCCATGAGCTCAAGCAGTTTCGGGGTGCAGAAAAGGCCCGCTACGTGAAGCTGAAGAAGCAGAATGGGCCTGGTATGGCTTCTTTGGGAGAACCGCACTACTTCTGGAGGGGCAAACTTGAGGTGTCAATGGAACAGAGCAGACCGCACTCCAGGCCGTCCCAGTATTGGAGATGAAAGAGCGAACGCAGGGCTATAAACCAGCAGTGACACACGAATATGATGGTATGACACGAAATTCCTGACTCTGCTGGCCGTTTTCGCAGGAGTCAAGCGGCAGCGGAAGATGATTGACAAGTTATGGCATTGCTGTTCCTAACACGAGACGTCCTTTCATTACTAGGTCGGAGCAACTACTTGTTGCCTCTGCCAAAGATAGGAGCTGCCAGGCTGTCTTCCAGAACTGCTGGCCCTCCAAACAAGGACTGCATACTGCTAGAGCCACTCATGTCGCCATGGTTTTGATGGCTGGGACTTAGGTTACGCCAAAGAATAAAGGACCATAAGGTTCGAGCCCTGTGCTTCCATGGGACCAGCTGTTCAAGGACCGAGCGAGTCGTCACCGAAGATTCAGGGTCATTATCCACATTGCCAGCAGTCTCTGGAAGAGGGTGCACTTGAAGCGTAGGAACAATGAGCCCACCAGATTGTCTGCCAAGGCAACGTGAGTCAATTTGAGGTCGCACAGGGGTGCAAATGACAGCCACGGGGTTCACGGCTCAATGACGACACTCGCGATCCAAACATCCAATGAAGAGAAGCTGGGCCCAACAAGTGTACCTGACAGATGGGTCTCGGGTTCCTGATGCGGTCTCACCGTGGTGCTGTTTTTCACGACAGCGTCACCGACGAACACAGTGTGTTAGATGAGCCCAACGGAGCCCTCGGAGATTCTACAGCAGGTCATACGCTACGCACCACAAAAAAAAAGGAAAAAAAAAAGGAGCAACAGGTCACGAAACCACAAAGTCCCAGACCACTGTCTCAACCCC